>CM062292.1:298195206-298268676 GCA_031216915.1 Pictodentalium vernedei | reverse complement strand
AAAAACACCCGTATTATATGTGATGTATTCCATGTTACTAAACATTCATACAAAAATTTATTCAAATCAGAACTTTCATACAGAAGTTCTGTACAAAAGACTGATTGCACTAATTTTGCTTCAAAATGGTTGCTGGTGGCCATCTTGAATTTTGGACCACACCCAAAAACACTTGTTCTCATCCCACGGTGGTAACAAAGGTACCCAAGAAGTTTCGTAAAGATTGGTTCATAAATACGGCCTCTAGCCTGAGCCATATAGAAGTTGTGTACAAAAAAACTGATTAGACCTAATTTTGGTACAAAATGGCCATTGGTAGCCATCCTGAATTTTAGACCCGCACCCAGAAACACTTGTTCTCCTCCCAAGGCGATAACAAAGGTACCCAAGACGTTTCGTGAAGATCGGTTCATAAATACAGACTCTAGCCCGAGCCGTATTGCACATGTGCACTTACAGTGTATAAGTAGCACTGAAAAAATCAAAGTTCATCTAATTTGCATAATTTCTGCACGAGAAAAAAAACCCGTATTATATGTGATGTATCCCATGGTACTAAACATTCACACAAAAAATTATTCAAATCAGCGCTTTCATATGGAAGTTCTGGGCAAAAATCTGATTGCACCTAATTTTGTACAAAATGTCTGCCCATTGGCCATCTTGAATTTTGGACGGACCCCAAAACACTCGTTCTTGTCCCACGTTGATACCAAAGGTACCCAAGAAGTTTTGTAAAGATCGGTTCATAAATACGGCCTCTAGCCCGAGCCGTATTGGCATTTGCACTTATTGTGCTGAAAGTAACACCAAAAAACATCAAAGTTAGTCTAATTTGCATAATTTACGCACTGAGAAAAAAAACCTGTATTATATGTGATGTATCCCATGGTACTAAACATTCATACAAAAAATTATTCAAATCAGCGCTTTCATATGGAAGTTTTGTGCAAAAAACTGATTGCACCTAATTTTGTACAAAATGGCTGCCAGCGGCCAACTTGAATTTCGGATCGGACCCCAAAACACTCGTTCTCATCCACGGTCATAACAAAGGTACCCAAGAAGTTTTGTAAAGATCGGTTCATAAATGCGGCCTCTAGCCTTAGCCGTATTGAATAATATTCTGTGTGAATGTTTAGTACCATGGGATACATCACATATCATACAGGTTTTTTTCTCATGAATAAATTATGTCAATTAAACTAACTTTGATCTATTTAATGTTACTTTCAGCACTGTAACTGCAAATGCCAATATGGCTCGGGCAAGAGGCCATATTTATGAACCGATCTTTACTAAATTTCTTGGGTACCTTTGTTATCACCTTGGGATGAGAACGAGTGTTTTTGGGTGCAGTCAGAAATTCAAGATGGCTGCCGGTGGCCATTTTGTACCAAAATTGGTGCAATCAGTTTTTTGTACAGAACTTTTGTATGAAAGTTCTGATTTGAATAAATTTCTGTATGAATGTTTAGTAACATGGAATACATCACATATAATACAGGTTTTTTTCTCGTGCAAAAATTATGCAAATTAGATGAACTTTGATTTATTCAGTGCTACTTATATACAGTAAGTGCACATGTCAATATGGCTCGGGCTAGAGTCTGTATTTATGAACCGATCGTCACGAAACTTTTTGGGTACCTTTGTTATCACCTTGGGATGAGAACGCGTGTTTCTGGGTGCGGTCCAAAATTCAAGATGGCTGCCAGTCGTCATTTTGTACCAAAATTAGGTCCAATCAGTTTTTTGTACACAACTTCTATATGGCTCAGGCTAGAGGCCATATTTATGAACCGATCTTTACGAAACTTCTTGGGTACCTTTGTTATTACCGTGGGACGAGAACGAGTGTTTTTGGGTGCAGTCCAAAATTCAAGATGGCCACCAGCAACCTTTTTGTACCAAAATTAGTGGAATCAGTTTTTTGTACAGAACTTCTGTATGAAAGTTCTGATTTGAATAAATTTTTGTATGAATGTTTAGTAACATGGAATACATCACCTGTAAAACAGGTTTTTTTCTCGTGCAGAAATTATGCAAATTAGATGAACTTTGATTTGTTTAGTGCTACTTATACACAGTAATTGCACATGTCAATACGGCTCGGGCTAGAGTCTGTATTTATGAACTGGTCTTCATGAAACTTCTTGGGGTACCTTTGTTATCACCTTGTGACAGGAACAAGTGTTTTGGGGTGCCTTTGTTATCACTGTGCTATGAGAACAAATATTTTTGGGTTCAGTCAGACCCACTCTGGGACTCAAAGATTTCTTCTCTAGTTTAGTATCTAACTGTCACCCACCTTTACAATACTTTACCTACACATTTGTTACAGGCTATGGTCAGCATTTATGTACAGACTGTTACAATACTTTACATGTACCTTTGTTATCAGGTCATTACCTAGATGTTTGTCATTACTGTATCACATACTATACATGTACATGTCTCAAACAAGTTGAGCTACAGTGTTTCATTTGAATACCCTTATTACTTACAAAAATGGTCCTCGGTGAATTCCACTTCCAACAAAGGAGATTATGTTTATTTCTCAAGTACACGGGTGCTATGCGTGTCCGAAAACAGCCCATTTCAACAAAATTACGATGTTTGGCAGCCTGTAGAGGGTTAATAAATGCTCACCGGAATATTTTGTCCATGCAAATTGTAATGTCATACAAAGATCTGTGAGTAATTTTTCTTGAAAACCTACAGGATGTTTTTAGAGAAATCCACAGAAAATGGGAATTTTAAGATTTTAAGGGGTCTCTCTCTTTAGCCTGCCCAAAGTGGGTTAAGACTTCGACTTTTGAATACCCTTACTACATACAGAAATGTTCCTGTATAGATTGTGCGCTCGATAAAAGGCACTTTTCTTTGTGACATACCCATTGGGTGCTGTTGGCGTCCAAAAACAGCCCATTTTTTCACAATTTTGACATTTAGCAGCCTGTGGAGGGTTAACAACTATTGTCACACCAAGGCCTGCGAATGACAAATTTTTCTTGAAAATTTACAAGACTCGTTTAGAGAAATCCACAGAAAACATGAATTTTTTAGCTTTATGGGGGTATTGCTGTTTAACCAGCCCAAAACGGGTTAATGCTTCTTTTTTTTTAACACCCTTATAACTTACAAAAATGATCCTCGGTGAATTCCACTTCCAATAAAGGAAGTTATGTTTTATCTCTCGTGTATCGTTTGGGTGCTGTGGGGGCCTGAAACCGGCCCATTTCATCAAAATTTCGATGTTTGGCAGCCTGTGGAGGGTTACTATATGCATTGCCTAATATGTCGTGTGTATCAAAGGTCGTGTCACAGACTGGTCTAATAATGATGAATGTTTAAAAAAAATCTACAAGACTTGTTTCGAGAAAGTGCCTATAAACCCCAATTTTGGCAGTTTTTTGCCAGTTCTGACGAAATAAGGGTTAAATCGAAAATTCTGCTTCGGTACGTTTTTAGCTCAACTTTGGCAAAGCCAAATTTGAGCTTATGCCATGGCCAGTTGTCCGTCTGTTCATCAACAATTCAATACGGCTCGGGCTAGAGGCCGTATTTATGAGCCGATCTCTATGAAACTTCTTGGGTTCCTTTGTTATGACCATGGGACGAGAACGAGTGTTTTTGAGTCTGATCCGAAATTCAAGTTGGCCGCTGGCAGCCATTTTGTACAAAATTAGGTGCAATCAGATTTTTGCACAGAACTTCCATATGAAAGCGCTGACTTCAATAATTATACCCCCGCTTCGAAGAAGTGGGGGCTATATAGGAATCGCCCTGTCCGTCCGTCCGTCTGTCCGTCCGTCCGTCCGTACGTCCGTCCGTACGTCTTTCCGGACATGAAATTCTTGTGTGCGCAACTCCTCCTACATTTATCAATCAATTTGGACAAAACTTTTCAGACATCATCACTACTAAGTGAACATGCGCATATTCCAAGATTTTTGATCTGCGACAATTTTAACCAGGTTATCTCCCTTTGACTTAGATTTATTATGTCTTTCCGTTCGAACAAATTCTTGTGTGCGCAACTCCTCCTACATTAATGAACCGATTTTGATGAAACCTTTCAAACATCATCTCTACTAAGTGAACATGTGCATATTCCAAACTTTTTGATCTGCGACAATTTTAACCAGGTTATCTCTCTTGAACTTTGATTTAATATGGGTTTCTGCATGAAATTCTTGTGTGCGCAACTCCTCCTACATTTATCAATCAATTTGGACGAAAGTTTACAGACATCATCACTACTAAGTGAACATGCGCATATTCCAAAATTTTTTAGCTGTGGCTATTTTAACTAGGTTATCTCCCTTTAACTTAGATTTATTATGGGTTTCTACATGAAATTCTTGTGCATGCAACTCCTCCTACATTTATCAATCAATTTTGACGAAACCTTTCAAACATTATCACAACTAAGTGAACATACGCATATTCCCAAATTTTTGATCTGCGACAATTTTAACCAGGTTATCTCCCTTTAACTTGGATTTATTATGGGTTTTCAAATGGGATTCTTGTGTGTGCAACTCCTCCTACATTAATGAACTGATTTTGAATACATGTTGCACATTGTAAATGTGTTTTTCCAAATGTAAACCATATATGTGTGGGCTCTTTAAGTATTCAGTGCTGTTCTGTGGAAGGCCACATGCAAATACAAATTTCAACAACAAGAAATGATCTTTATGTATACATTTCCTTATGGCCTTCGCCAACATGATCAGAAGTGCATTCCTCTAAAAACCCAAAGCGGGGGTATTAATCACCTTCAGTGATAGTTCTAGTTTTTTGTGTGAATGTTTAGTACCATGGGATGCATCACATATAATGCAGGTTTTTTTTCTTGGGCAGAAATTGTGCAAATTAGATGAAGCTAAAGAATGAAAAGTTATTCACAATCAAATACACTGAACAAAGTAGAAGTCATTAAACTTCAGAATACCAGAGAATATAAGTATTAAGGCATTTTTATAATCACATGATCTAATTGTTTAAGTAGCATACTGTAAAAAAAACATAGGTCTATTTTGGTACCCCATAGTTTACCCGCCCCCCCCCGCCCCCCCACCCTGACTACACCACTGTCCAAATGGTAAATCCTCAATACTGTGAGAATACAGACCACAAGCATGCGGAAAACTCACCATATTTTGCAGACGTTTTTCACTACAACATGCTCATGATTAGTTTCCTGTGAAGGATAAAATGATATATCATTATAGACCACTCCTTCTTCGGCATCTTTAAGCTCTAGTGTATACCAAGAAATAGTATGAGGGTCGGTGTCAGAAAGTGGTCAGAAACAAATGTCAAAAAAGAAATGACAAATGGGTGGGGTCGTCTAACATGTTCCTGGAGACCCCCCCCCCCCCCCCCCCTCCCCCACCCCAGTCTAAGATACGTAACCCCAATCGTTCTGACAGTTGTTTTTAACGTGAGTAGATGAGCGGTTGTATCCTTGCGTTCCAAATAAAAGTACAGGTGGGAATAAAAGTATGGGATGGAACATTTATCAAAATTAAAAGTACAGACCCAAATAATAGTACAGGGTGGAAATCCATTGAGGGGGTGGGGGATTAATGCTAATTAATTTTATCTAAAAGCCAACCTATTTTCCAGTATTGCAGTTATATTTGTTAAAGAAAACTAATAGGTGCTTAGGCATCATGATTACAACAACAAATACACTGTGCTCAACAAAAGACTATTACCCAATCTGGTGAATATTTACTAATTTGAAGATCTCCTCCCTCTTGGAAGGGCAATTTTAATAAACATACCAGGCCTTTCATTTCAGGACAGCGATTTATTCGCTTGCCTACTGCTTGCCTTGAAAAAATTGAGGCGGGCGAAAATTAGCCCTCCTAGCCCTAGAAAATAATGATTACCACAACAGCCTATTCCTAAAACTCCCAGGTTTTCAGATCTCTGCTATGTTAGTGGTCTCTGTAATATGGCCACACTGCCCCTCTGACATCTCTGGGCCTTACCAAAGCCCAGAGGTGTGGGAGGAGCATTGTAGCCATCTCACAGAGACTACCTGGTTAGCAGGTCCAAATAAAATGTGCAAAGCCCACTAGGCAAAATTCTTTAATAGTACAACTTCATTTTGCCTCTTATAGCTTTTGTAAGCTTGAGGAGATATGGTGGGGTATCATATATAATGGGGTGTGGCTTGGGAAATTTCAGGATATGTCGGAATATGTTTATTTTCATGGACACATGCCTCACAGCGAAAGAAAAATAAAAATTTGCAATCATTGACTTCGCCAATGAGTGCATTAAGTTTTCAAATTAAATGAGAATTGTGTGATTTTAACAAATTGAATGAAAATGAAATACAACAAATAACTGAACTTTATAAAATAAACTCTTTGATTTGGCACTTTCCAAATGCATCACATAACGCTTTGTGTAAAGCAGAAAGCTAAAAGTACCCTGCTTCATGATGGCACACAAGAGAACTGTTTGCACCTGTGAACTTATTCTCGGACTATTGATGGGGACTGCGTATGAGTTTCGTGCAAATATTAGTGATCAGCAGATAAGAGATTTGCCTATTCATCTGAAACCAAATAGTTTTGATTTACTAATGGCTGATACCGATACCAAATAGTTTTGTTCACCCATTTTATTTCTGTAAAAGTGGTCGAAAAAAGTGTGCTGACAATGTTGAATATACTTTCGGAATTGATTCAATTTAGCCACAGTTAAGTGACTGGCACGGGGGACATTTAAGGCTGGAACCCCAAACCAGCAATCCGCCAGAGGGACTGCAATACTGGCATCTCAAACTTCACTTGAGGTGAAAAAGGTTTGTTCTGTTGTTGTGACTTGTCAGCTTAACGACACTGCAATGGTGACGAGCATCACCTTAAAGGCTTTAATGACCAAAACTCAATAAAAGTTGAAAAGGTTTGTGATATCAAAGTCTGAGATCACTTATATTATGTAAAATCAGCCATGGAACGAAGCAAATTAAATTTGGTGAGAGATATGGGGCATCACGTATGGTGAGCCAAAAGCCCTGTCAGCAATTTTGAAAATAGCTGGGTTCTTTGATAGCTAATTTGATTACCTCCCTTAGACTAGAATTATCTTTCTACTTTACAGACATTTTTATGCTTCTGGTGAGTTCATTCGCACAGTCGTTACATCCCAATACCGGTTCAGAGTTGGTTGAGTGGCGGATGAAGGACTTTACGAAAAACTGTGGGGCCGGGGAGACACACCTAGGCTCAAGTTTAACGGCGTGTACTGTCAACCAAATTTAATCCGAAAAGATGCGATTACCTCGCACCTGATGCAGATATCCACAATGCACAACCCATCTCCGTGAAAAACTAGTGGGGGATGGGGGAGCACACCAAGAGCGCTGATGGCTGGATTTGCCCTTGTGGTAAAATAAATGTCATAGTATGGTTATTGATGGACCGTATAATAGACGTTTCAATACATAAGGCAACTATTTAATGATTTTAACAGCACATAGCTTTTCAAGTTGAATATGAAACGTAAGCCAAAATAGCACTTGTCGCCCGGGACAAGCCATTCTTTTTTTGGTTGTTTCTGGTACTGGTAGTGGTAGAAATTAAATGTTATGCCGGGGGTCTGATCTACACAGAGTAATGCATGGCACATTTGTTACCGTTTATGTGGATGTATAAGTCACACTTTTTTACCTGGAAAATGTCCAGTTATAAATTACGCACACGTGCACCAGGTAAAGTCAGTTTCAATAGCATCAAC
The DNA here is from genome assembly GCA_031216915.1 of Pictodentalium vernedei. Taxonomy (NCBI): domain Eukaryota; kingdom Metazoa; phylum Mollusca; class Scaphopoda; order Dentaliida; family Dentaliidae; genus Pictodentalium; species Pictodentalium vernedei. The sequence continues at coordinate 298,260,906 of CM062292.1, read as the reverse complement.
AATGCTTATGTAGGACAACAATTTGAAAACAATTTGCACTGTAAGCTGCGCATTTGTTGTATTTTTATTGGTTTTTCCGGAATGTTCTCACGTTCAGAAAAAACCAACATAAACACAACAACTGTGCAGGTTATGGTGCAAATGGTGCTCTGATTCATCACAAACGAGTGTTGGATTTTCTTGACAGGGATGATAAACAAACAACGAAAAACAAATAAATGCGAGTATTTTTTAAATCTTTAATAATAATTTTCCTTTATTAAGCTTTCCCAAACCCAGTTTGGGAAAGACTATTGTTATTCTTCTTTTTAAAAATTTTTCTTCTCTATTTTTTTTTTTTTTTAATTTTTTAGGCTTTCCCAAACCCAGTTTGGGAAAGACTATTGTTATTCTTCTTTTTCAAAATTTTTCTTCTCTATTTTTTTTTTTTTTTTTTTAATTTTTTTAAATTTTTTTTTTAGGCTTTCCCAAAACCAGTTTGGGAAAGACTATTGTTATTCTTCTTTTTCAAAATTTTTCTTCTCTATTTTTTTTTTTTATTTTTATTTTTATTTATTTTTTTTTTTTCCTCCCTGAATTTTGTCTGTTGAACTGCTCGAAAACAAGCTGTACAATTTTGACCAAATTTGGCACACTTATGTAATGTCATAAAATCTCGTGAAATGCAGTATCGTCATATCTGTGAAAACGCATATTTTCAAAATATTCTGCCAAAACCTTCAAAATTTCACCATTTTTCGAATGTCTCAAAATTGTTTACAGTTATTTAGCTCAAATTTTCCACACATTTAGAGCATAATATGATACACCACAATCACCACTCAGATCTTTCAACTTTAACCCCCACTGGCCAAAAATGACATGCATATAGAATTTTTCTTCAAAATTGACCAAATTCAAGGGCAAATTGCTCTAATAACTTTGGTTGCTTTTTCCATCATTTTGGAAAGGGTTAATTTCAAACACTTTTCATGTATGTATTCACATTAATCTCAGATTTAACCCTCTAGCACAATGAGGGCGAGAATAAAAGTACCGTTTGAAAATGCCAAAATTAGCCATTTTTGGTTGCCTTTTCTATCATTTTGGAATGGGTTAATTTCAAACACTTTTCTTGTACATATTCACAACTGACTATCGAGCATATTTGCCGTCGTTAGTTTGGTTGTGAAGTTTAACCCTATCCCATTCTGGATGCATAAAAGTAGGTACCGTCCAAAAAAATTTCCAATTTTTTCAGAATTAGGTAAATTTAGGTGGCGATTTACTCCATTTTTAATTGCTTGAGCTCTGAATGTTTTCTATAGCTGCTTGCAGCAGTCAAAGTATGACAAATTTTGTTCATATGTTATTATTAAAAGTTTAACCCTTGGCAGATTTGAGACTTCCCATAAGGGCACTGTCAGAATAATTGTTATTTTCGCCAACGTTTACATGCACTTTCTCAGCACTGGAGCCATATTGTCTCAAAACCTTTTCCATGAGAGGATTGGGCCTTCATCCAAGAACAATTTTGCTGTTATATATTTTATTCAAAGTTTTAACCTTCACCCAGTTTTCGGGCCTTGAATTTGAGTGCCCTACAATTCTTCATAAAATTGGCTAATTTGGAGCTCACAATTTTCCATTTTCGAAAGGAATATCGAAAAATGATTTACATGTTCGTATTTACAATTGCCTACCGAGCATATTTGCTGTTGTAAGTTTGGTTGTAAAGTTTAATCCTATGCTCGTTCTGTTTGCATAAAGATAGGTGCTGTCCAAAATAACTATCGTTTTCAGAATTTGGTAAGTTTAAGTGACGATTTACTCCATTCCAAATTGAATGAGCGCTGAACGTTTTCTATAGCTGTATGCAACAGTCATAGTATGACAACTTTTGTTTTATATGTCATTATTAAAAGTTGAACCGTTGGCAGATTCGAGACTGCCCATATGGGTACGGTCGGAATAATTGATATTTTCATAAAATCACTGAATATTGATAAGCGTGCAGTGGGAGTTTGGAATAGAATATCCGAAAATGCTTTCGAAATTCGGATTCACAGTTCAATTCCAAGAATATTGTCTGTTATAAGGTTGCTGTAAAGTTTAACGCAATCCATGTCTCAGATGCATAATGGTGGATGCCATCGAAAAAAACTCATCTTTTTCAGAATTTCGTAGGTTTAAGTGACAGTTTACTCCATTCCTAATTCATTGAGCGCTGAATGTTTTCTATGCCTGCATGCAGCAAGCATAGCATGACAACTTCTGTTTTATACGTCATTATCAAAAGTTTAACCCTTGGCATATTTAGGAGTTCCCATGTGGGTATAGTCGGAATAATTGTTATTTTCGTAAAATCAATCCCTGAATATATTGGTAACCGTGCAGTGGCCTTTCAGTGGTGCTACATGAAGCCGCTCATAGTTAAGGTTGAAAAGTTCATCAAATAGACAAATATAATACCTAACTCAGCCGGTGACAGGTAAATAATGAATGAAAAAGTTGTTGAGTTGAGAATAAAGTAGGGACGAATCGTGCCCTCGGTTTCCACCTGATCCACGGTATTCCCACGCGGTCTCAGCACTTGACAAAGATACTAAACTGCCGGGTGTGGACAGTAGGAAACATTCTGAGAATTTCAAGTTGCTGCCGTGCATGATCGGGACATAATTGGAATATATCCGACATTGTATCTGTTGGATATATTCCAATTATGTCCCGATCACTTCACCCCGACTGTCCGCATGGGGGCACCATGACGCCGTGTACTAAGGCATACTGCACGTCGATGGTGCGCATGTCTTCAACCAATCTAACCCTGCCTGTGCTACAGCACGGAGGCACTATGTTGGGGAGCTGGCAGCTGCTCGTCATTGCTCGGTGGTTCTCTCTGGGTACTCCGGCTTCCTCCACCGATACAACTGTCACAGACATAATATGACCTTGGCTGTTAATGTGTCATTAAAACCTAATAAATAAATAAATAAATAAATCCAGTACCAGTTTTGCTCGTACAAATATTAGTACCGTCAGACAAAATTCATTTTCTGATTAATTTTGTACTTTTCTGTACTCACCTTCCCTGAGTAAGATTGGTATACCTTTTCAATCTCAGATTTAACCCTCTAGCACAATGAGAGTGAGAATAAGTGTGCCATTTGGAAATACCCAAATTATCCAACTTTGGTTACTCTCTACTATCATTTTGGAATGGGTTAATTTGAGACATTTTGCTTTGCTATATGCAGAGATGTTTAATCAATAAATCCAGCTTTAGTTATGTTCTGGGACTTAATGAAACATGTGCTTTGGCCACTTAAAAATAGCACTGTCTGCGAAAAATGACTTTGAGCGAATACTCACTTGTCCAAAACAAAAAAGAAAGAGCTCTTTGAGCTTTTCATAACTGCTTTCAAAAATCAATGGGGGACAAATTTTGTGTTATATGTTTTGGTGTTCCGTGTTATCCAATACCAGTTTGGCCATACAAATATGAATACCGCCAGGAAAGAAAGCACATTTTCTCAGTGGTAGACTGTTTGACTTCTATGATAGAGGTCCCGAGTAGGAAACATTCTGAGAATTTCAAGGTGCTGCCTTGCATGATCGGGACATAATTGGAATATATCCGACATTGTATCTGCCGGATATATTCCAATTATGTCCCGATCACTTCACTCATACTGTCCGCATGGGGGCACCATGACGCCGTGTACTAAGGCATACTGCATGTCGATGGTACGCATGTCTTCAACCAATCTAACCCTGCCTGTGCTACAGTGCGGAGGCACTATGTTGGGGAGCTGGCAGCTGCTCGTCATTGCTCGGTGGTTCTCTCTGGGTACTCCGGCTTCCTCCACCCATACAACTGTCACCGACATAATATGACCTTGGCTGTTAATGTGTCGTTAAAACCTAATAAATAAATCCAGTACCAGTTTTGCTCGTTCAAATATTAGTACCGTCAGACAAAATTCATTTTCTGATTAATTTCGTACTTTCCTGTACTCACCTTCCCTGTGTAAGATTGGTATACCTTTTCAATCTCAGATTTAACCCTCAAGCACAATGAGAGTGAGAATAAGTGTACCATTTGGAAATACCCAAATTATCCAACTTTGGTTACACTCTACTATCATTTTGGAATGGGTTAATTTGAGACACTTTGCTTTGCTATATGCAGAGATGTTTAATCAATAAATCCGGCTTTAGTTATGTTCTGGGACTTAATGAAACATGTGCTTTGGCCACTTAAAAATAGCACTGTCTGCAAAAAATGACTGAGTGAATACTCACTTGTCCAAAAGCAAAAAGGAAAGAGGTCTTTGAGCTTTTCATAACTGCTTTCAAAAATCAATGGGGAACAAATTTTGTGTTATATGTTTTGGTGTTCCGTGTTATCCAACACCAGTTTGGCCGTACAAATATGAATACCGCCAGGAAAGAAAGCACATTTTCTCAGTAGACTGTTTGACTTCTATGATAGAGGTCCCGAGTTTGATCCCTATCTGGGACGACCCACGTAATGTCCTTGGGCAAGGCACTTTATCCCGGTTGCCAACATGGGGGCACGATGATGTCATGTACTAAGGCGTACTGCATGTCAATGGTGCACATGTCTTCAACCGCTGGTATCCTGCTTCAGCGGAGCTTGAACATAATTAGAATGTTGTGCTGACAGTTGCTCGTCGATGCTCAGTGGTTCTCTCTGGGTCCTCCGACTTCCTCCACCCATAAAACTGTCATGGTCACGATTAGCCATTGTGGATAAGTATGTGACCGTAAACACCAATAAATAAATACCGTCAGGGAAACCCTCTGTGAAATCCTTCTGTCAATAAATAGCAAAGTAGTAATGAAATGCAAGAAATATTAGCAAGCTGTTCAACATCCCTTTAATCAACTCATTTTGACTTGAACTGTACCCATCACTGTGTATACTAGCTCTCTGGATGGTTTAAACCATATCAAATAAACAACTAATTGTGTATGACAGTAACTCATATTACATGCATTTCATCGTATCTGAAACAGATATGTTGGAAAAATTGTGAAATCATGGAGTACGAAGCTTACCCTCGTTTGTTGACAAATCCCACATATTCACAAACAGACAAAATGATAGAGAATAAATTAATTATTGATATTTAAGGTCACTTTCAGCATCTACAGCTATATCATGACCATAATTTAGGTATTTATTCAAGTCCAGGTATTCATTGCATAGGCGTGCATGGCTATTTTTCAGGATGGGGGAGGGATGAACCCTTTTAGCCCGAAAAAGTTGAATCTCAGGAGGAAATGACAAATGTGGGTATGGGAGGGAGGGGGGGGGGGGGGGGTCTCCCTCCCATTGAGTACCTGAAGAGAACCACCGAGCAATGGCAAGCGACTCCGACTCCCCAACATACTCAAAAGCAGGGTTAGCATTGGTTGAAGACAAGTGCACCCTCAAAGTACCCTTAGTACACATTACCATCATGCCCCCCCCTCCCCTCCCCCTTGTGGGAAATTAAATTGGGATGAAGTGTTTTGCTCAAGGACACAATGTGGTTGCCACAGATGGGATTCGAACCGAGGACTTCTTGGATTGCAACAATCATCTCTGCCTTCTGAGCCACTGTGCTCCCGTAATATGCAGTAAGAGAGCTCTTTATGTGTACTTGTGTGATTATAAATGAATATTAACGTGGATACGGTTCCACTGAATCAACTTGTACAGTATAATGGTCAGTTTACTTGCAACTTCTAAGTGATGAGATAGGAAAACAACATTTTGTGTGGAAAACCAAAATGTTTTGTCATTTCTGGCAACTAAATTGTCCGAAATTTTCTGGCATATTGGCCGAAAAATCGGCTCCTTCCTGACTCAGGGGTGGGTTGGGGCACAGTCCTTCATGAAACCCCGGCCCGTACGCCCATAATTCATATGTACTAATTTTTTCCAAAGCACAAAGGACATCGCTTGTTTTGTTTTCTATGAAAATATTCTGTAATTATTGAAGAGCAAATTTTGTGTTAAATGTTTTGGTGTCCTGCTGTATCTCAAATATCTGTTTTGGCTGCATAAAACTAGTAGCATCACAAAAACTTTGATTTCCACTAAATTTTCTGTTTTCAAAATTGATCGATAGTTTTGTGTACAATACAGTTTGCCTTTTCACATTAAAAAGTTGGGAAAGCCTGTAATTTGTCCAACAAATTACAATTCTCTAGTTCTTCTATGTTATTCACTACATGATAACTTGTGAAGACTGGAGATGGGCGTTTTTCAAATATCTTGTCGGTTTTGGCTTCGGTTTCATTCAAAGAGTCGGGTTTTTGGTTTCGGTTTTAGTTTTCATTGTACAAACATAACAATATATTGCATTTGCATATAAGAAGATGTATTTGGCGCCAGTCTGTGTCAATGGAACTCCCTTTCTAGTTCAACTCACCTGTGTAATATCCTATACAGGTACTCTGATTTCCTGAGCACAATGTATTTGCATAAATTATCTCAAGAGTTTGAAGTTTGAGAACAATGATTTTTGCCTCAAGTCTCCCCAAATACCTGTGTTTAGGATAACTGACACAAAATTATGCTGACCATAAAAATTTTATCGAGTAAAAGTCGCTCATAAGCCTCATATAGGTCATTGAAACCCGATATTTCCATTCAACTTCAACGGTGATTTTGACGTTGGCTTTGGAGTTCATGGTTTCAAAATTACATGTAGAAATAAATATATTTGTCGTTATAAATGTGGAACAAGTGAGAAGTTTCAGTTAGGGCTGTCGCGATTATTTGATTAGTCGACTAACCGTCGACTATTGAAGTAGTCGACGTTTTTTATTTTTAGTCGATCGTCGTTCATTTTCAAGGTGGTACACGTCTACTACACGTCAGGGCTAAATTGCATTGTTTTGTGAGGTGAATGATCAATGAAGGTGAATAACTTTAAATATCTAACCATAGTTAACATTCATATCTGGAAGACTGTACGACTGTCACTGGCTGTGTAAGAAAGAACACTCACAGTTACTCGAGAAGAATAAATTCTTCTGAATTTCTCCAGTCTTGTACACACGAATGCACCCATTGGAAAACCCAAAGTGCGGAAGTGACAAAATTATGACGAAAGTCAGAACGTCCGATCACTTCTCAAAGTTCGGAACTTTAGAGTAAGATCCAATTTTAACAACTGACTAGGGAATTCATAGATCTCAATGTTCAAAATTTCGAGAAACTTATTGCAGAGAGGAAACATATGCAGGAACGTTCTTTGGTAAATTCATTTTAATTCAATCTAGTTCAAACTTGGACCCGCAGTCAGTAATATTATTTTTGGGGTTGGTACGTCCTACAGGACGTACTAAACCCAAAAATTATATTACGGACTATGGGTCCAAGATTGGACTACATGTAGCTTCAGTCGGGACCGATTTGTTGTTCCCACAACCCCACTTCGTCTGAACACACTGGTGCCATTGTCATTTTCAGAGTTTTACGAACAGAAGAATGATTTGCTAAAAAATCATGGGAAGCGACTATTAATCGACTAACCGTCGATTACTGGTCACGATTAGTCGATTACAAAAAATGATAGTCGCGACAGCCCTAGTTTCAGTTCAGCGAAGGAAATCGCATTTGATAAACAGATGAATGTTTAAAGCACGATTCGAAAGAAGTAAGAAGTAATTTTGTCACCTATTTTCCATACTAATGTCTAATGTGCAGTTAATGTTCTTTGCTTCTTCCATTTCGAGTCTACAGAGGACACTTTCCACAATAAAATGAAATTGACAACTCCAAGCCCAAATTAAGTAAGATATCACTGTGCAATGTCTGTTATTCTTTTCTCACCTTGAAGATTGTCTAGACAGACAATTTTTGTTAGTTTTGGGGAAGAGCCACATTGACCGGCTTTATGAATTCATCAACAAAACAAGTATTTTATGAATTTTTGGAAAAATGTTTAAGCTGCTGGAAGATGGTTTTGTAATGAACGATTTCGTTGGGTTTCGATGGAGATTTGGGAGCAAGCGTATCCCAGAACACATACAGGCATATCGCTTGAACCCTTTAACTACAGGGTGCCTAAAATAAATCTCACAAAATAAAAATTACTCCAAATTTGTTCTTTTATGAGGGGTTTAGTAATGATTTAATCAGGGAGCACAGTAGTCTAAAACATGGTCTGAAAGTCCGTAATTTAATTTCTGGTTTGGTACGTCCCTTGAAAGTACTAAACCAAAAAATTAAATTATGGACTTTCAGGCTATGCTTGGACTAGGATCGCAGTGGCTCGGTGATTATGGTATTGGACTTCAAACCGAAAAGTCCACGGCTCGATCCCCACAAGTGGTAACTGCATTGTGTCCTTGGGCAAGGTACTTACTCCCGATGACTCACGTGGGGACACGGTGATGCTGTGCACAAAGGCAGACTGCATTGATTTCAACCAATCCTAATCCTGCTTGTGTAGAGTAGTACGTTGGGGAGTCTTGACAGTTGCTCATCAGTGCTTGGTGGTTCTCTCCGGGTATTCTGGCTTCCTCCTACTGTAAAACCGACCTTGGCTGTCGAAAGTGTCCTGAAACCCCAATAAGTAAATAAATGAACAAATAAATAATTTAATCCATTAGGTCAAAGAAAATTAAATAATTGATTCTCAGGCAGGTATTTAAAAAAAAAAACAAATGAGAAAGGATTGAGAGCACGGTGGCTCAGTGGTTGACTGTTGGACTTCTATGCTAGAGGTACCGAGTCCAATCCCCGTCTGGGACAACCCACGTTGTGTCCTTGGGCAAGGCACTTCATCCCAGTTGCGTACATGGGGGCATGATGATGCCATGTACTAAGGCGTACTGCACTTAAATGATGTACATGTCCTCAATGGCTGCAAACCCTGCTTGAGCTCAGCTTGAACAGAGTTAGAATGTTGAGCCGACAGTTGCACGTCGTTGCTCGGTAGTTCTCTCCGGGTACTCTGACTTCCTCCTCCACCCGTAAAACTGTCACAGTTATGATTAGCCATTGTGCATAAACTTGTGACCTTAAACCCCAATAAATAAATAAATAAATATAACAGTGATGGTACAACACAAAATCAATATAGAATAACTAAAATGGAGATAAAAACTAATAGAGCTTTTTAACTGGTTGGGTGCAAGAAGCCCCAATCAGGCTTTTAAAAAAATGAAGGTACCAGAGCATAAGCCATCATTTTCGTTGCATGTTTCGTATTCATTCAAATGTACATGTAAATAATAGTTGCTTTATATAAAATTGTTCTATTACAAATTATTGGAGAGTGCCTGTTGGCACTCTCCAATAATTTGTAAGAAACAATTTTTGACAATTTTTTATGTACAAATTCAGACCACCCAAAATAATCTAGCCCTCAACCAGTTAAATATTTATTTTGAACATATATTTGAGAATCGCGTCGCATTTCGCGAAGAGAATAGCAAGACTATATCAATGTATACAACATATTGCATCACAAATTGCGATGTGATACCACTAAAATTATAACCTATGATAATTATATACATTTTGAATAATGCGTCCGAAATAAATATGACATATGCAGGCCAAAAACACGTCCCACTGCCTGAGAATCAAAAGATTAATTTTGTTAGCCTAAGCCTTTATCGTTAATTGCGATGTTTCTCAGATACGATATGAGCCTGACCATTGAAATTATCGTTAAACTTTGATTAACAAACAATTAACTTGTTCCACTGTTGAACGGCAGATTTTCATTCGCGCAGAAAAAAATCTGACATACTGGGTTGAAAGGTTAGTGGCAAATACTGAACTCTCTTGTATTACTCTACCTGGGGCCTATTAACTATTAACCCTTTGAACACTGGTGGTATCGTCCATGTCCATGTCAGTTCAATGACAGCAATTGAAAGAGTCCATATTCAATTATTCATTATTTTGGGGTAGACCAATAAATATTTTCCAAAGTGAATGTTTGAGTTGACCAATGTGTGAGTTGACCAAATAATATTTTCATAATTGGTCAACTCACACATTCACTTAACAGCCATCTTAATTATGAAATTATGAAATTGTGACGTATCATGTTCTGGTCCGGTAAAGCGGCCTGACGGATTCAAAGGGTTAAGAGTATTTTTGACACAATACATGCAGTGACGTAGATAGCTTTTTTATGGGTGAAAGGTGTTGAGATCATAAAATTCCCGACTTTGCATCCCTGCATTGACACAAGTTGTGGTAGTCCAAACTTGGATCCCAGGATGTGTACACTCAATATTTATTTATTTATTTATTTATTGATGTTTACGGTCACATATTTATGCACAATGGCTAATCATGACCGTGACAGTTTTATGGGTGGAGGAAGCCGGAGTACCCGGAGAGAACCACCGAGCAACGACGAGCAGCTGCCAGCTCCACAACATCGTAACTCCTCACTGCAGCACAGGCAGGGTTAGATTGGTTGAAGACATGCGTACCATCGACGTGCAGTACACCTTAGTACACTGCGTCATCGTGCCCCCATGTGGGCAATGGAGATGAAGTGTCTTGCTCAAGGACACAATGCGGTTGCCGCAGGTGGGATTCGAACCGAGGACCTCTCAGCTTGCAGCCTGATCCTCTACCTACTGAGCCACCTACTGAGCTACACTCAAAAAAGGATGTTACGATCCATGGGTCCTTGTTGGGGCTATATGAGTGATGTCACCCAACGACTCATTCCATCGCGAATTTCTATCGTTTTGACTTTCATATTGCAAGAGAGGACCCCTGTTTGGAAAATATTTTAAAGGTCTCTGTCTGAAAGATGGAATGTGTTTTTAACTCGGGGATGCCTGAAAGTACGTGTGGGGAGGGTGCACTCACCGCTTTACCATTCAACATCCGTGCCCTTTCAAATTGTTGTTGAGTGTGAGGGATGAAATTGTTTTTTGGGGGATGAGTTTACATAATTTTACATAAGATGTTCTGTCACAATTTCATGATAGGTGCCATAAACTGTATTGGGTGCTGACATGAAAGTACATAGATACCATGCTTTGGCAAGTGGGGCAGTGTTTATTTTTCTGTTTCTGTGGTAAACAAGTTTACTGGTGAGTTAGGAGCCGGTAACCAACGCTTGTGGCAGAAGTCTCAAAGGTGGTCAGCACGGATATGAAGAATTGGCTAAGGCAGTGGCAGAGTTGGGATTCTCAAATGGTGGGGGGAGGCTGAACAATATTCAGGGGGCACAACATTTCATGGCCTAGGCATGTTCCGCTGCCAAGCGCCAAGTGGGTGATGGGTTTGGGAGGGAGGCCCCACTTCCTAGAGTTCCCCAGGGAAATTTTGAAAATCTAGTACACTGAGAGTGAATCTGGGGTAAAATTTCCTTCCAGCAGGAGGTAATTATCTGTGCCAGGAATGGACGTTCCCCAACACAAAACACCATATCAGTATTTTTGCCTCAATCTAGGTGTAACATGTGATAGATGGATGAAAATAGTTGAAATAGGGTTTGAATTGGGGGAGGCATTTAGATTGGGGTGGTAGATGGACATCCTACCCCCCCCCTCCCCCCCCCCCCCCCTCCCCCCCCCCCCCCCCCCCCAATCCATCACTGGGCTAAGCTTCGCTTTAAACATATGTATCGATCATGATATAACCAAAAGATACTCATGATTATCAGAGCTTGCATTTTAGAATTGTGACCAGGCTGATTGATAGGCCTGATAAAAGGAGCTACCAGGCCTGATTTGTACTGTTCGGGGCTGATTTCCCATATTACATATATTGGCAACCAGCCTTGAACCAGGCCTACTAATCAGCCTCGTGAGAATTTTATAGGGGCTGATTACCAGGCTTGGGCTGATAGGCCTGGTGAAAATGCAAGCCCTGGATTATTACAGCACTAGTCAACAGCTATTTTGTCTTTGGCTGTTGCAGATGGTTTCTCTGTCATCTGTTGCTTCCTGGTGTCACATTACAAAGCCCATTACCATATTTCACAGGATTTTCACTGGCTGGGGAGGAGGAGGGTGGGGGGGGGGGGAGTGAAAATGTGCATAATTTACTCAAACCATTTGAAAGTTAATTTTCGAACAAATGATGTTTACTATTCCATTTTAAAATGTTGGGAGAACCTGAAAGTTCCCCTTTAATGAATAACCTTTCACAGGAATAGGCTAACCCAGCCATTAGGCTAAGCTTTGCATCTTATGCTAAGTTGATTTACTATTTTGTCCTTTTTTGGTTGCCCATATGTTCTTGTTAATCCACCATTATTGAAACAAGCTCTTAGAGCTCGTTCCAGTGAGGAGTCATAACTTTTCATAGGGTAAATGTTTGTTTAAGTTGTTCCAGAATAGGTCAAGATAGGCCTATTAATACTGCGTTGTGAAGCTTTGTTCCTTCCAATGTCAAATTAACCGCACATTGCAGGGGTGGATTTCCACATAAATAGAGGACTGGTCCCACTTGTTAACCGTGGGTTGAAATGGATTTACACTTTTAAAAATAAGTTTCTATGTTCAGTGTGCAGTTATATCAGCATGTTCAGTTAAAAATAGATATACTACTCACATTTTGCTGAGGATCACCTCCAATTCATCGAGATAATTTGTACATGAAAGTAAAAGGTTAACATTTTTTTGTTTGTTTATTTATTGTGGAGCAATGACAATTTTAACAGTCTGGGTCATATCAGATTGTACAAATGTACGGGTAGAGGAAGCTAGAGTTCCCATAGGGAAGCTCTCAACAATACTCAGCAACTGTTGCACTATCTAATTTATCAGCCTCGCAAATGCAGGGTTAGCATTAGTTGAAGGCACGTGACCTGTGGGGATACAGCGCGTTGACCGTAGATGTACAACATGTCAACATAACGCTTACCTTGAAGAAGTGTTAACTGTTTGTGTCAGGATGGTAAATTAGAGAGATTGACAGTTACTCACCCAGTACAATTGTCTGACATGATATGATACAAGCTTTTCAAAGTGGCGCTAAACCCCAATAAACAAATAAATAAACACAAAACTATACACATTTGACCTTTTATGTATCAAATATGCAGGCGGACAGCAATGATCCTTAGCAAAATGTAAGTCATATAGATTAAATGCGTAATGTGAAGTGGATATCAACTGCTTTACAAATTGTGTTACAGTTAGATACATGGAGAACATAGTTTGCAGCTTAGAACCACTAATCCGTGCGCATACCATGGTTCCTGTGCAGGAAAGCTGTGTGTGTGTGGGGGGGGGGGGGGGGGGGGGGAGGGGGGGGGAGAGGGGGCTCGAACAGTACGTGTACGCTCCATTTAAATCCCCCTTTCGCCACACTCGGTGAACACGTTGTCTTCACAGGTCCACAACCCCCTTTGCGAGGCTAATTAAAGACGACGGGAAAATCCAAACATCAAAGGCAGTTCGTTTCTCGATGAAACCGAATTACTGATATCCAGTCGCATATGAAAAACATTTTGTGTTTATACAATTAATACATCGCTTCGTTTTCAAACATGATAAAAATGAATGTAGACTAATTCATTATTTGTCCCCCAATAGGAATCAACTATTATTTATTTAAACAAAAAATACAGCATAAATGATGGACAACAAGTTTTGTTGTGAATGAGAATTAATTTCAAGCACATTGATGACAAGAATGCCCTCATCTTAGCATTACGTGTACATTGCATACAAAAGCGCACTTGTTAATTACTCCGTCGTTGGTGTAGAAACGACCGGGTATGAAAAGCTGTTTTAGTGCGGTCATGTGAGAAGGATTACATAACCAATTAATGTTTGGCGAGAAAAATCTTTCAGAGACTGTCCCTGATTAGCAATTATATTGTTCAGTCAGAAAATTTCTAAACCCCACATTTAATAAAATATTCAGATACAAATGCAATATCTTTCATTTCCAGAACTCTGTACTGCGGTTTAATATACGAGCTGAAAAAATCTGTTCGTTAATTTGTGAGATTTTCGATTTGTTTTCATACTAAAATAAAATTTTCGCTGATATATGATTTGGATCCCCCCCCTCCGTATAATTGAAGGTCAGATTGTCTCCATCGAACTTCATCTGTATTTTTTAAATGAAATTATGGAATAGAACGAGTATTTCAGTGAATAAAATGTGTTCTTGGTGTACAGTGTTTTTGAAACAACAATGTGACAGTCTTGGTGATACATCCTGGCGTTTCGCTGTGGCAATAGCCTTTCCGATACGGGATTATGGGTTCTATACTGTGCCGAGTGCCCGAACATTTCAAAGTTAAAACCCGGTGATTTAATTTTTTTTGTAGCATAAGCATTTTACCGAAATTGTTTAGATGAACTAAAATGAGTATGTATTATTTATTAAAAAAATTAATCGTCCAATATGCAGGAAAAAGCATGAAAACTGCTAGCAAGCTTTCTGTTTTTACCCAGCGTCAAAACCCCCAGTTCAATTATTCTTGTGTGTTTAAACAAACACATGTTCAATGGATCACTACCTCGCTCAAGAGGTGTGCTGTCTAAAATATTGGGGAGGGGGAGGGGGTGGGGTTCATTGCATTTCCACGGAATTTCTTAGACAATAATGTACACTGTGATAATATTTAATACTGCTTCTTTCCCCGTGGCAACGGGAAGTGAAGCAGTGCTTATTTACTATGGTAAGAAAGTTCTGCTTTACTGGTGAAATGGGACCCAGTCACCAGTGCCTGGGATGGATGTCCACTAAAATGGGCTCCAAAGGGGTAAACGATCGGCTAAGCTTGACTTTAGACCTTTGTTGTGGTCACAATTTATTTATTTATTGGTGTTTAAAGTCACTTTTCTGCAACTGGGCACAATTAGCCATAGCTGATGAAAAGTGACCTCAAACACCAATAAATAAATAAATAAATAGCTAATGCTTCTTGCAAAGTGTCTAGTTTGTTCACTCAATTTATTTCGTGTGTGTAGATAAGTGCAGGGTGGATTACAACTAAATCACACACAGACTGAATTATCCACTCAACTTCAACTTACAGGCGCCAATAAACAGCAGACAAGCAAGCAAATTGTCTCTTGATGGATGCATAGATAAATCTGATGGCCCTTAAAAAAATCAGTTAGTGTAAAAAAATATGAGTTCTGTAAAACATTCACTTGACAAGTGATTTGGTAGTAGTCCTCCTGTCACGTACTGTGCATTTTTACCCATTAGTAGTTGAGTGCTAACTCCATGGAATATTAGCAGCGATTTTCTATTCAAAAGTGCAAACAAAACCCGATCGATATTATAGTGCTTTGAAAGAGTGCTTGTGTATATATTTTTTTAAAAGATAATATATTCTGTCATTTAAGTGTGCAAATGTTTATAGACACTTGTAAAGCATTAAAGTCAGATATCATGAATCACAAAACCCGATCGATATTATAGTGCTTTGAAAGAGTGCTTGCATATATATTTTTTTAAAATATAATATATTCTGTTATTCGTGTGTGCAAATGTTTGTAGATACTTGTCAGATATCATACAAAAAATTGCTTAATAAAGTATTGTTTGTTAAAATCAGTAGTGCCATATAATCACTCAACATAGCTGACTGTAAATAAGATCATCATTGACAAGTGCACTTGTTAAAGTAATTACCATGGATACTAAAAAGTTCCCCTCAAAGCCAATTAGCTTATCCTATTTTTAGACACCCTATTATGCAATCGACTAGTGGAGAGGAGAGAATATTTTAAGGGGTCGTCCAACCTAACTTTGGTCAATTTTTTGACATTTTTCCCAATGCCTGAGAAACAGATAAGAGAAGTAAGGAAAGGCAAATTATATATCAAAATAATGAGTAAAGTGCATAGAAAAGGTACATATATTTTTTTTCAGGAAAAAAAGTGAATTTTATGATTTTGAAGAAGATTAATTTGCAAATGGCATAAGTAACGAACCGGTAAAACCACAAAATAATCGGTAATTCGAAAGCCTTCTCCTCAATATAATGATAACATACTACAGACTCGGAGAAAGCATTTTTTTGACACACACTCTGGTGGGTTTTGACGTTTGAATGTAATAACATCAACACAAATTTTTGATGTTCCGGATGTGGCCATGTTTCAACGATGTTTTTCCGGTCATGTGATTACGATGTGGTTCTTGCAGAAATACTCAATTTGGGCAATCGTAAGAATGCAAGGACGTGATCACGCCCTTTATTTGTTCGAGACAATGTATGAGCGTATTTGCAAACAGGTGACAGCAAGTACTTGAGCTGTTAATGTCATAACTGCAAAATATGGTTCGAAATTCCCTCTCGTGTTTACAGGCCGTCTGAACTTTTTTGTTGACAAAAAATCTGAATTATTGCGCACTAGAAAGACAACATGAACCACTTGTAAAAAAAATAACCGAGTGTATAAAATCGGGACGATACACATAAAATAAGGCAATATTCATAACAAAGTAAGCAGAATGCTTCAGAAATCACGTTTTCACGAAGTATATTCCAAGTGACCTGGAACTATATTGAGTGTGTTAATTTCCCCCTGTCGCTGCGAAGTTATTTACGTCCAAGTAACCATGGAATTTGAAGACGGGTATGTTTGATGTCTGCAAAGGACCGATTGAAGATGGGTTGAAAATGATGCATTCGTGCTTTTAAATAAGGTGCGCTTGGACGATGCTGAGAATTTAGTTTTTTCTTCCAACCAACCATAGTAATACAATGTCGATCAGTGGTTTTTTTTATCGTTTTACACTGACAAATGTGACAAATCTCCTTCACCGGAAACCATCCCCCAATTTGCATATCACAATAAACATAACCGCTGTCACGGAGTGTCAGCGTGGCCGTGTGGTCAAAACCGAAACGAATTATCGAATGCACGGTCAATATTAGCTGCAATTGGCTTTTAAATAAATGAAATACACGAAATATTCGCAATTTCTTCATTATTCATGCCGAGTTACTTTTTAATCAAACCACATGCGTTCAGTTTCGTTTGTCGGCATCAAACTGATATTGTTTGTGGTAATTAAATAGTACGAGAAGGCGAAGGAAGCCAAATATTTTTACATCATCTATTATTTAATTCAAATTGATAATTTCTTTTATTTAACTGAAATTATGAACTGATAAGTTGGGTGTGTTGCGATTATTATGCCCCAGACCTGGAACTTAGTGGAAGTTCGAAAATCAAAGGTGCATCTAGGGTCGTGCAGTGGTGACCCCCTGTCCTCTTAATCTTAGTCTTACCCATTCATCATTGCATGTACCAACATTCCCCCTTGTATCTCAACCATTGCTACTCCAATTTGAAGGATATTTGGTTTTGTGATCGAGCATCATGGAGAAACAATGCCTGTGTAGCTGCTGTAGCATGTGTTTCTTCCCACATTTTTTCAGAGTTGTGGTACTTTTTCACTCTTTTGAGTTAGAAAATTTTGTTTATAACTAGTTGATTTGTTACAATTTGTTGCAGAGTGCCTGCTAATACCCTCAATTGTATTGCTGCAGAATTTTCTTGTGAAGATTTTGTTCCTATTACTTATCAAGCAACAACCTAATGAATATTCTGTATAAAGCCACAATCTGATGTTTGACACTTTTATTGGAGCTGTTTTGAAGGCTTATGGAACTCAAAATGTTGATTATGGCAGGACTTTTCTATTCACCCATGAATCAATACATTAAGTGTTATAGTTGGAAGTAAGAAGCATGAAAGGTCCAGAACTAAAACTCTAAAAAGAATGTTTTGCAATGTAACATGATTTTTGCAGATACACTTATTTGGAGGTTTACCTGTCTGATAGTGTTTGGAACATGTGTGGCCAGGATCTTCAAAAAGAAAAAAGAGTTAAACTTTGAGAAAAAAGGCATATGCCTTGAGTGCCGGAGGTAGAGTCATACAAGGAAGAGAGCCCCCCCCCCCCCCCCCCCCCCCCCCAAATTTTCTGTGTCAAATGGAGCTCACTTGTCATCTTTTGGGAATTGCTTTGTGTACTGCGTTCTTGAAAAAAATATGTGAGACCCTCTGGATGTGCCCTTCTGATCTCAATATGTCAGTAAGCCTCCTTGGGGAAAGTACATGCAATAATGGTTATGTAAGGTTGATTTGATGTGTTTTGAATAACAATGTACTTTTAAGTACATTAGATGGTTTATTGCAGTGACAGGTTACAGTTACCCTTATTTCTTCTCCAACAGATATCATGAGTGTATTGGTGTCCAAGAGTTAAACAAAGCTAATGTACTTATTGATAAACCAGACAAATTTAACAATTTAATCACTATCAAATTGATGCATGGGATAAAAGGGGTTACAGTGCAAGGGGTTTGTAAATATATTTATTCAACTACAATGTATGACTTTGCAGTGCATTCTACATAGGAGAATATCATATTTTCTTTCCAAACCATTACAGTAACACATACATCTTGATATTGGGAGACACTCTTTTGTCCTTCCATACTTCTTCTGCTGGACTCCTTCAAGTTGACCTTTGTTGAACTCCCCAAATCAAAACATAAACAAAAGAAAATGTCTGCCTTCAATCAGTGAGCACTCCACTTATAACATTTGGTCTCAATCTTCATTACTTTCATGAATTAGGAAAAGATTTCTTCGAGTATGTACTTAAATGTTTATAGAATACAGCTGTTATTTTATTTTGAGGTATTTTATTGTAAAAATTTTGTTCTCTTACTTATGCCATAGCAGACTTTCAGGTGGTGCTATTTACACATGGCAGCAGTTCCATGGCAAATTTCAGTTTCCACATGTTCTATGTTTCATTCCAAGCATTTTGGTATATAATTTATTGGGGTTATTCATTTTGGGCCTTTTTTAGACTTGAAAGAAAATTACATGAAATTTGACCAAAGTTAGGTTGGACGTCCCCTTAAATGGACTGTACACGTAATGGGAGTAACCATCCTCTAGGTAGAACAGTTCATTTAAACCTTTCTGGTTGCAACTAGAGGTATGGTATCTTTTTGTCTTCAACATGTGGTTTAAAAAAAAAAATAAGTCGGCAAAAGCATTCTTAGTTTTGTGACTTCATACTTACTCCAGTGCATTGGACTTCTAGCTTATTTATATTTCTGTGTATCTTTTTTCTCCAAACTATATAGTATGGGGTGAGCGTGGGCATGGGAGGGTGGTAGGGATACTACTAAAGTGGTAAAAACATGGTGAGTTAGTTATTCTGGCTACATCCACCACGTATTTACGATTTTTGAAAAATACACTTAAAACACCAACAACAACCCGGTCCATGAACTGAAAGTTTGCAAATTACTTTGTTGTTTTGTCAGGCGGAAAAACAACCTCACCACGATTTAAAACAAACCTATCAATGATGTACAGGAACTTTTGACCCCTTGTTGGAACGAGCCCGAAGTGTTCATGAGAGGGTTTTACATTATGGCGTAAAGAAAATATGGAGAAAATATAAAAACTTAAAATGTATTAGCTGCATATTTGGGGATAAGAGCGCGTCACAATAAAAAAAATTGAAAGGACAGTGTTAGAGATGGGCAATGTATGGAAAAACCGAACTGATACCGATATCATGGGGATACCGAAAAACTGAACTGATCCAACTGTTGGATACTGATCCTTTCTAAATTTTCAAATTTTTCCTACACTTGCTATTTATAAGTCCCTGTTGAGACTTGATAACATTTGAAAGGTTCATAGATTGAACTCCAGAAATGAATAAATGTCAATCCAAGATTGAAAATTTATAAAGAAAACGGTTAATATTTGAATCTGCCATCCAGAGACAATGGGACCTCAAATTTTCATAAATTTGGGAATCATCACTCAAAACCCACTTTCCACTGAACAGTATCTTGTCCGACTAAATCTTTTTCGGCCCATTCTGTTACTTCTCCCAGTTATTATGAACAACCCAAGAACACCCAACGGTTGTGTAATACACCACTGTAAAGCTTATTATATATATCATTCCCCTTTCCACTGACACCACATTCTGCTGGATACATTGGATGAATCCAATTTCAGGGGGATATAATGAAGATGAGTGCTATCATTTTTGAAAAGCAAGTTGTGTACCTTGTTAATATTTATATACCATTATGGGGGCACGTACGTCAACATCGATTCAAAAATGCTATCAGATATAATTTTTCTTTCGATTTCACAGCTTGTGCCGAGTACCTGTGGGAGATAGACGTAGAAATCACCATAGAATCCTTGATCATTTTAGCGGTTGGATAAAAGTACATTCTGCTTCTTCATGCCCCCACCTTCCCCCTAATAGACACACACTTTCATCTGCGCACAGGGAAGAAAAAAAATGAGACATGTTCAATTGTTCCAGAATCCAAACTGAAGTCGGAGGTTCAATGCACCGGTGCTGAATTATTCGTAATGGAACAATCACCAGTGACTTTTGTATTTGAGCCTAGAGAATATACTTCCCACTTTTACAAATGAAATCGAAGCTGAATTTGAACCTGAAGCCCAAATTGAGTAAAATATTATGACGGACTGCTGACGGACGAAAGAGGACAGTTGGCGCCAGAAAGGTTGCAAAGTTAGGCACAGCTCATTTCCTGGGAAATTCTCCACCGGAAATGATTTGAGACCACACCAGTAGGTTGGAACTTGGAAATCAAAAAACTTTATGGATGTTGGGCATAGTGCATGATTTTTTTCCAGGTTCGGTTTCGGTTTTGGTTTTATTTTTTTTTAAATCTTGGTTTTGGTTCGGTTTTTTGGTTTTGTTTCCAGGCCCTTTAATTAATCTAAAAACACCATTGTCTAACTACAAAAGATCATAGAAATGTCACCTGAGAGTTATTTAGAGTATGTGTTATGTTCCACGGCCACTGACAGAACTGGGACACAGCACACTTCACTAGCACTTGGTTGACAAATTGTTAATTCAATATGAATTTCTCATGTCTGTAAATAACGCAATGGCTTACATAATCAAGTTGAATCAATAATATATACTTGCATTTTACCTTTTATGCTACTAAAACAGGCCTGTCATTCTGAGGCCTGTGATCGCCCCAGGGCACAACACAACACTTCAAATTTCAGTACCAACCCGTCAGTTGGCCCACGACGGGGATTTCCCAATCAAAATAAAATCTTACTTTTGTTGAAGTTTTCATTTTTTTCAGTACCACAATAACATTGCAGTACTTGCACCCAAAATAAAATTAGAATCATTTTGATGCGTTGCTTTTTATTCTTTCATCTGAATTAAAATTAAAAAAAACCCTGTTTTTTGTGTTTTCAATTTTGTTTCTCGACTCTGTGCTAAGCCTTTATATTCAGAAATGAACGGGAAAGTCCCAGTTCACAATTAATTATTCCAGACAGTGCGACCAACCCTGTTATCAGTTTTTATTAGTTGGAAAATGGGTTTTTTGGTTATCTAAAGCATTCGTACTGAAAAGGTACTTCAAAAAAGAAAAATAACTTCGAACCTTCATTTCAATATCCACTTTGTCAAATATGACATGAAAAGCTCTATGAAATTAAAAAAACAACACACATGTGAAGCCAGTTAGGTATTAACATTGGGGAGTCTCATTGCACAACATGGTGGGCCGATTAAATATAGCTCCTTTTTGTGAGCACGTCCATGTGGTTTTGTTTACGTTTCATGTCGCGTGTTTGTGACTTGACTAGAGATCAGTAACGTATGGTCTTTGTTTAATACTGGGTGCTAACTTTTTCAAAAAGACAGCCATACGGACTTCTCGTTTTAACAGGCCTAAAAGCACTGGCACTTGAAATCAGTTCTCTGAAGGGAGCCGTATAATTTCCTCCATCCTGGGAACATGTACCACGACTCTATCCGGCAACTTGGCAATAATAGTGGTTTATGAGCTGGGTGTCTGGAATAACTTAAGTTAACTTTCTATTGCCATTTTGCCACAGGTTAATAAACTTAATAATGAACTAATAGTGCATTGGTTGGAATTGAATAAGCTTCAATTTTTTATTAGCTCAACTTGACAAAGTCAAGCTGAGCTATTGCCATCACTTCTCGTCCGTCGGCGCACGTACGTTACGTACGTCCACCATTTCCTTTGGCACACCTCACAGGTCGCATTTATGATTAGATCGCTTTGAAACTTGGCATTTTTGTTTGGGGTGACCTCTAGATGGAAGCTATCGATTTTCTTCAATTTCCATCAAAAAATGTTGCTGCAGACAATGTTCGTAGAACTTAGTTTAGTCAGACCTCAATATTTCCCTTTGGCACACCCAACATGGCACATTTGTGATCAGATTGCTTTGAAACCTGGCATGCTTGTTTGGGGTGACCTCTAGATGGGAGCTTTCGATTTTCTTCCATTTCCATCGAAAAATGTTGCCGTGGCCAACATTCTTAGAACTTAGTTTAGTCAGACCTCAATATTTCCCTTTGGCACACCCAACAGGGCACATTTATGTTTGGATTGCTTTGAAACCTGGCATGCTTGTTTGGAGTGACCTCTAGATGGGAGCTATTGATTTTCTTCCAGTTCCGTCTGTCAAAAAATGTTGCTGCTGGCAACGATCTTTGAACTTAGTTTAGTCAGACATCAATATATTCCTTTGGCATGCCATACAGGGCACATTTATGATCAGATCAGTTTAAAACTTTGCATGCTTGTTTGGGGTTACCTCTAGATGGGAGCTATTGATTTTCTTCGATTTCCGTCAAAAAATGTTGCCACTGGCAATGACCTTCGATGAACTTAGTAAAAACTTAGTGCAGTTAGGCATCAATATTTCCATTTGACACACCCTGCAGGGCACATTTTAGGTTGGATCGCTTGCAAACTTGGTGTGCTTGTGTGGGATGACATCTGTATGGGAGCTGTTGATTTTCTTCCATTTCTGTCAAAAAATGTTGCCGCTGACCTTTGAACTTAGTTTAGTCAGACCTCAATATTTCCCATTTAACACACCCTTCAGGGCACATTTATGGTCGGATCACTTTGAAACTTGGTACGTGTATTTAGGGTGACCTCTAGATGTGAGCTATTGCTTTTTTTCATTTCCATAAAAAATTATTGTCTTTATCACCAGCCTTTGAACTTACTGCTTTTGTGCATCAACTTATCCCTTTTACAATCTCTGCAGGGTATATTTATGAATTTCCATAAAGAAAAACAAAAAAAAAAACATTGCCACAAAGCAATGACCTTCTACTCAGTGCATTTGTGCATTAACATCTTCCTTTGACGTGCCTCAGAGGGCACATTCATTATCAGGTTGTTTTGAAACTTTGTATGCTTATGCAGGAGACAAAGATAGGAGCTATTGATTTTCTTTTCATTTCCATCAAACACTGTTGCTGTTACCAACAATCTTTGAATTTATTGCATTTGTGCATCAACATTCTTTGACATGGCTTACAGGCCACATTTATCATAGGATTGTTTTTGAACTTGGTGTGCTCATTAGTCAAGAGCTCTAGATAAAAGCTGTTATTTAGCATTCATTTCTGTGAAAAAAGTTGCCATTTACAATAACCTCTGAACATACTGCATTTGTGTATCAGCATTCTTCCTTCAGCCAGTCTTACAGTTTTCATTTAAAAATGCATGGATTACTCTGACATTGTGCACACACAATGCTGTTATGTTGAAATTTCATCAAATAACACTGGTACCAATCATCTTCAATTTTACCATTTCCTTTGTAACTTACCAAGTTCAAGTTTGTCAAGTTGAGCTACAGTGTCATTGACACTTTCATTTTTTAACCCAACAATAATTATTATTATATCATGATTCATGATCAAATCCCCCCCCCCCCCCCCCCACCCCCACACTGTCATCGGATTCTCCACAAGCCAATTAGTGTGAAATATTTCAATATGACATGGGTGCGCAGTGGCTTAGTAGATAGAGGTGCAGGCTGCAAGCCAAAAGGTCCTCGGTTCGAATCCCACCTGCGGCAACCATGTTTTGTCCTTTGGTAAGACACTTCACCCCCATTGCCCATGTGGGGCATGGTGACATCGTGTATTAAGGCGTACTGCACATCAATGGTGCACTTGTCTTCAACCAATGCTAACCCTGCTTGTGTGGAGTTAGTATGTATGTTGGGGAGCTGACAGTTGCTTGCTGTTGCTTGGTGGTTCTCTCCAGGTATTCCGGCTTCCTCCACCTGTAAAACTGTCACAGTCATGATTAGCCGTTGTACAGAAATATGTGGCCTTAAACCCCAATAAATAAATAAATAAATAAATAATTCCATATGACATATCTCGGTCAATGTAACACTCAGACTGATACGAAACAGTTCAATGTGATTTATGAAATAAACAATGTCCCTGTCCTGTGGGGAACATTTAGTAATCGGAAGTTTAAAAAAAAAACAATCAAATCACTCGCTTGGCATTTTCTAGGTTCCGGCAGACCACCGCCCTTGCCAATCTTGATTTCCTGAACCATACTAAAGTAAAATAAGTAAAACTGTCAATCACTTAGCAATAGCAACAACAGAAAAAAGCCCACAGGCCTGGTAATGCAGGAAGAGGGGGTGCCTGGATCCTAGTGGGCTAGCACATCCTACATATATTCAAGTGTGCTGCAAATTGTGGCCAAGGAAAATCAACCTTTCTGCATTACCGGGCTTGAGACTGCTCTGCCTATTGGAGATTATCAACCCAGCTTTACTGAAAAGTCGCTCACTATTAACGCTTGCACTAGGGATACAAAGATACCTCTGTTCAAGGATTGCAAGGTTTCGGTAACTGTTTTTGTTTTCCGCCTACCACTAAAATGGGTTGTCAGAGGGCTCTAAAAGTTTATTGGCCTTGTACCGATCAATCTCGGCCTTGTACAGATTCAAAAGATCTGCTGTCCCTTTCAAACATTCACTCTTCGCCTCGACTTTTCTTTTGTACAACCCCCAGAAATCATTTTTGTTCTCTTTTAGAGTATTTTGACTAGTGTCAGTAGTAGCACTTGGGAGTTCTTTTTGCTCCTGCTCGGACTTGGAAGTCCTCTCAGAATTTTGTGAGTTTACTGAGTTGTCTTTCTAGTTCGCTACCATTGCGTCCATTAGTAACTGAATAGCACTTGTTTCTACTTTATGTTCAGAAAAAGGAAAGTTTTTGAACCTTGGATACAAGTAAGTAGCTTGTACAATCAGTTCGTTCTTCTCATAATCTGGCCATTGTTTCTTTACATTTTTGATGACCGATTCACCAAAGCTGTCCATCTCAATAGAGTTCATTTGCTCACACAAGGTGTTCAAAACTGGAACAACCATTGATAAAGTTGAATACCTAGTGGCAGACATTATTGTAGTAATGTCATCAAACGGCTTAAAGCTTCAACATAACTTGATGCAGTTTAACACTCGTGTGGTAGAAGGTTGTTTACGGCATCATTGGATGCCAGCACAGCACAGATCACCAACTTTTGTTATGGGATCTGTGAAATCATCTGGTATGTGGAGTTCCACCGAGTTTCACACTCGCCTTTCAACTTGTGCTCGGGAATGTCAAGACTTTTTAGCTTGCCTGACTGAAAGTCAGGGTGAGCTTTTCTGATCACTTTTCGTCCGTCGTGAAGGTGGTGTTTGGGCCTTTTTCTCCCAAACCACTGGCCGCATATTAATGAAATTTCATGTGAGTAGGGGCTATATAAGGGCATTTTGATTTTTTATCAAATTAGGTTTCAGCTCATATTGAGCAGAGGGATGGGGCAAAAATGCTCCAATTCTTAAAAAATCTTCTTCTCAAGAACCAGCAATAGCAGAGACTTGATATTTAGTATGCAGCTTCCTTTTGAGGTGTAGACTCAAGTTTGTTCAAGAGAAGTTTGTTGGGCATTATTTGCCTTCGTTATGGGAGGGGCAAAAAATTTTGGCCATGCCTAAAATTTCTATTTTCAGAACCGTCAGGTCGATTTGAACCAAATTTGATATGAGATGATAATGGGTCATAAGTAGTTGATTGATATAAAAAAAAATTTTCTCATTGCCCCGTGGGAACCTCGGGAGCTAAAAATAGGAAAAACCTTAAAACTCCCATATCTCCAAAACTACACGGCACAGAGAATTCTTATTTTGTATAAAGCTTACTTTTATCCAGTAGCATAGAATGGTTAAAAAAAAATCCCTATCGGTTTGATCACAAGGTACTTTTTTCAGGACTTTGAAAAAGTGCTGAGTCAGCACTTTTTAACACTTGTAGGCAATGGGAAAAAGATCTTCTTCTCCAGATCCAGCAGGCAGAATCTTTTGATATTTACTATGCAACATTGTAGGGTGGATCTGATTCAAGTTTGTTCAAATCGGCCCCCTGGGTTCATATTTGGGCTGAGTATAGGAGCCCGATTTCGAACTTAGTGCATTGCAGGCAAATTTCTTAAAAAATCTTCTTCTCCAGATCCAGCAGGCAGAATCTTTTGATATTTGGTATGCAACATTGTGGGGTGGATCTGATTGAAGTTTGTTCAAATTGGCTCCCTGGATTCATATTTGGGCTCACTATAGAAGCCCGAATTCGAACTTAGTGCATTTCAGGCAAATTTCTTAAAAAATCTTCTCCAGATCCAGCAGGCAGAATCTTTTGATATTTGGCATGCAACTTTGTAGGGTGGATCTGATTCAAGTTTGTTCAAATTGGCCCCCTGGGTTTATATTTGGGCTTAGTATAGAAGCTCGAATTCGAACTTGGTGCATTTCAGGCAAATTTCTTAAAAAATTTTCACCAGATCCAGCAGGCAGAATCTTTTGATATTTGGCATGCAACATTGTAGGGTGGATCTGATTCAATTTTGTTCAAATCGGCCCCCTGGGTTTATATTTGGGCTCACTATAGAAGCCCAAATTTGAACTTGGTGCATTTCAGGCAAATTTCTTAAAAAAATCTTCTTCTCCAGATCCAACAGGCAGAATCTTTTGATATTTGGTATGCAACATTGTGGGGTGGATCTGATTGAAGTTTGTTCAAATCGGCCCCCTGGATTCATATTTGGGCTCACTATAGAAGCCCAAATTCGAACTTAGTGCATTTCAGGCAAATTTCTTAAAAAATCTTCTCCAGATTCAGTAGGCAGAATCTTTTGATATTTGGTATGCAACATTGTGGGATGGATCTGATTCAAGTTTGTTCAAATCGGCCCCCTGGATTGATATTTGGGCTCACTATAGAAGCTCGAATTCGAACTTAGTGCATTTCAGGCAAATTTCTTAGAAAATCTTCTTCTCCAGATCCATTAGGCAGAATCTTTTGATATTTGGTATGCAACATTGTGGGGTGGATCTGATTCAAGTTTGTTCAAATCGGGTGGGAAAAAGATTAAAAAATCTTCTTCTCCAGATCCAGCAGGCAGAATCTTTTGATATTTACTATGCAACATTGTAGGGTGGATCTGATTCAAGTTTGTTCAAATCGGCCCCCTGGGTTCATATTTGGGCTGAGTATAGGAGCCCGATTTCGAACTTAGTGCATTGCAGGCAAATTTCTTAAAAAATCTTCTTCTCCAGATCCAGCGGGCAGAATCTTTTGATATTTGGTATGCAACATTGTGGGGTGGATCTGATTGAAGTTTGTTCAAATCGGCTCCCTGGATTCATATTTGGGCTCACTATAGAAGCCCGAATTCGAACTTAGTGCATTTCAGGCAAATTTCTTAAAAAATCTTCTCCAGATCCAGCAAAAAATCTTCTCCAGATCCAGCAGGAAGAATCTTTTGATATTTGGCATGCAACTTTGTAGGGTGGATCTGATTCAAGTTTGTTCAAATTGGCCCCCTGGGTTTATATTTGGGCTCAGTATAGAAGCTCGAATTCGAACTTGGTGTATTTCAGGCAAATTTCGTAAAAAAGTTTCTCCAGATCCAGCAGCCAGAATCTTTTGATATTTGGCATGCAACATTGTAGGGTGGATCTGATTCAAGTTTGTTCAAATCAGCCCCCTGGGTTTATATTTGGGCTCACTATAGAAGCCCAAATTTGAACTTGGTGCATTTCAGGCAAATTTCTTAAAAAAATCTTCTTCTCCAGATCCAACAGGCAGAATCTTTTGATATTTGGTATGCAACATTGTGGGGTGGATCTGATTGAAGTTTGTTCAAATCGGCCCCCTGGATTCATATTTGGGCTCACTATAGAAGCCCGAATTCGAACTTAGTGCATTTCAGGCAAATTTCTTAAAGAATCTTCTCCAGATTCAGTAGGCAGAATCTTTTGATATTTGGTATGCAACATTGTGGGATGGATCTGATTCAAGTTTGTTCAAATCGGCCCCCTGGATTCATATTTGGGCTCACTATAGAAGCTCGAATTCGAACTTAGTGCATTTCAGGCAAATTTCTTAAAAAATCTTCTTCTCCAGATCCATTAGGCAGAATCTTTTGATATTTGGTATGCAACATTGTGGGGTGGATCTGATTCAAGTTTGTTCAAATAGGGTGGGAAAAAGATAAAAAAAATCTTCTTCTCCAGATCCAGCAGGCAGAATCTTTTGATATTTACTATGCAACATTGTAGGGTGGATCTGATTCAAGTTTGTTCAAAACGGCCCCCTGGGTTCATATTTGGGCTGAGTGTAGGAGCCCGATTTCGAACTTAGTGCATTGCAGGCAAATTTCTTAAAAAATCTTCTTCTCCAGATCCAGCAGGCAGAATCTTTTGATATTTGGTATGCAACATTGTGGGGTGGATCTGATTGAAGTTTGTTCAAATCGGCTCCCTGGATTCATATTTGGGCTCACTATAGAAGCCTGAATTCGAACTTAGTGCATTTCAGGCAAATTTCTTAAAAAATCTTCTTCTCCAGATCCAGCAGGCAGAATCTTTTGATATTTGGCATGCAACTTTGTAGGGTGGATCTGATTCAAGTTTGTTCAAATTGGCCCCCTGGGTTTATATTTGGACTCAGTATAGAAGCTCGAATTCGAACTTGGTGCATTTCAGGCAAATTTCTTGAAAAATGTTCTCCAGATCCAGCAGGCAGAATCTTTTGATATTTGGCATGCAACATTGTAGGGTGGATCTGATTCAAGTTTGTTCAAATCGGCCCCCTGGGTTTATATTTGGCTCACTATAGAAGCCCAAATATGAACTTGGTGCATTTCAGGCAAATTTCTTAAAAAAATCTTCTTCTCCAGATCCAACAGGCAGAATCTTTTGATATTTGGTATGCAACATTGTGGGGTGGATCTGATTGAAGTTTGTTCAAATCGGCCCCCTGGATTCATATTTGGGCTCACTATAGAAGCCCGAATTCGAACTTAGTGCATTTCAGGCAAATTTCTTAAAAAATCTTCTCCAGATTCAGTAGGCAGAATCTTTTGATATTTGGTATGCAACATTGTGGGATGGATCTGATTCAAGTTTGTTCAAATCGGCCCCCTGGATTCATATTTGGGCTCACTATAGAAGCTCGAATTCGAACTTAGTGCATTTCAGGCAAATTTCTTAAAAAATCTTCTTCTCCAGATCCATTAGGCAGAATCTTTTGATATTTGGTATGCAACATTGTGGGGTGGATCTGATTCAAGTTTGTTCAAATCGGCCCCCTAGGTTTATATTTGGGCTCAGTACAGAAGCTCGAATTCGAACTTAGTGCATTTCAGGCAAATTTCTTAAAAAATCTTCTTCTCCAGATCCAGCAGACAGAATCTTTTGATATTTAGTATGCAACATTGTGGGGTGGGTCTGATTCAAGTTTGTTCAAATCGGCCCCCTGGATTCATATGTGGGCTCACTATAGAAGCCCGAATTCGAACTTAGTGCATTTCAGGCAAATTTCTTAAAAAATCTTCTTCTCCAGATCCAGCAGGCAGAATCTTTTGATATTTGGTATGCAACATTGTGGAGTGGATCTGATTCAATTTTGTTTATATTTAGGCTTAGTATAGAAGCTCGAATTCGAACAGAGTGCATTTCAGGCAAATTTCTTAAAAAATCGTCTTCTCCAGATCCAGCAGGCAGAATCTTTTGATATTTGGTTTGCAACATTTTGGGGTGGATCTGATTCAAGTTTGTTCAAATCGCTCCCCCCCCCCCCCAGATTCATATTTGGGCTCACTATAGAAGCCCGAATTCAAACTTAGTGCATTTCAGGCAAATTTCTTAAAAAATCATCTTCTCCAGATCCAGCAGGCAGAATCTTTTGATATTTGGTATGCAACATTGTGGGCTGGATCTGATTGAAGTTTGTTCAAATCGGCTCCCTAGATTCATATTTGGGCTCACTATAGAAGCTCGAATTCGAACAGAGTGCATTTCAGGCAAATTTCTTTGAAAATCTTCTTATCAAGATCCAGCAGGCAGAATCTTTTGATATTGGGTATGCACCATGCTTGGGGGTGAGATTCAAGTTTGTTCAAGCCAAGTCCCTAGGTCCATATTTGGACTCGCTGTGGGAGCTTGAATTGTAACTTAGTTCAAAATGAGGAATTTTCTTTAAAAATCTTCTTCTTCAGATCCAGCAGTCGGAATGTTTTGATATTTGGTGTGCAGCATCCTTAGGGGCATGAGATTCAAGTTTGTTAAAGCCAAGTCCCTGTTGGAGCCCGAATTATAACTTAGTTCAATATGAGGAATATTCTTTAAAAATCTTCTTTTTAGCTCATCTTGACAAAGTCAAGCTGAGCTAATCTCATCGCTCTCCGTCCGTCATTCGGCGTTCGTCGTCCGTCAACACCATGTTTTGGTCTTCTCCTCCAAAGCCATTGGGCCAATTCAAGTGAAAGTTTGTGTGAATGATGGTCCCAAAGGGGCATTTCAATTTTGTTCAACTCAGCATGCCCAGCCCCATAGGGAGGGAGTGGCGGAAATGCTCCAAAATATTTTAAAAATCTTCTTCTCAAGAACCAGTGTGTACAATGACTTGATATTTGCTATGGAGCTTCCATATGAGGTGTAGAATCAAGTCTGTTCGAACGAAGTTCGTGAAGTAATATTTGGCTTTGTAATAGGAGGGATAAGATTTTTGGCCCCGCCCAAAATTTCTATTTTCTGAACCGATGGTCCAGTATGAACCAAATTTGGTTTGTGGTAGTATTGGGTCATAAGTACTTGACACATGCAAAAAAAAAAATTCCCGCATCCCCATGGGAACCCTGGGAGCTAAAAATAGAAATATTTTCAAACGCCCATATTTCCCAAACCTCACGTAACAGAGAACTTTTATTTGGTATGAAGTATCCTTATGACCAGTAGAATTGAAGGGTAAAAAAAAATTGCCATCAGTTATGTTAGGGTGTTTTGTAAAGGGCATCGAAAAAATGCTGAGTCAGCATATTTGCAAAAATTTAAAAAAAATCTTTTCTCCAGAACCAATCATCAGACTCTTTTGATATTTGGTATACAGCATTCATAGGGGGGTCAGATAAAAGTTTGTTGAAGTAAAGCCCATTGGTTCATATTTGGGCTCTCTACAAGAGCCCAAAATTTTAAGATTGAGCAATATAGGGAATATTCTTTAAAAATCTTCTTCTTCAGAACCACCAGTCAGAATCTTTTAATATTTGGTATACATCATTGTTATGAGGGTCAGATTCTAGATTGTTCAAACCAAGTCCCTAGGTTAATATTTGGGCTTCCTACGGAAGCCCAAATTTTATCTTTGTTCAATATGGAGGGTAATTTAAAAAAATCTTCTTCTTCAGATCCATCAGTCAGAATGTTTTGATATTTGGTATGCAACATCTCTATGAGGGTCAGATTCAAGTTTGTTCAAATCAGATCCCTAGGTGTATATTTGGGCTCACTATGGTAGCCCAAATGTTTACTTAGTGCAATATGAGGAAATTTCTTTAAAAATCTTCTTCTTCAGATCCACCAGTCGGAATGCTTTTATATTTGGTATACAACATCTCTAGGGGGGTCAGATTCCAGGTTGTTCAATTCGAGTGCCTAGGTTAATATTTGGGCTCCATATGGGAACATGAAATTTAACTCAGTACAATATGAGGGAATTTCTTCAAAAATCTTCTTCTTCAGATTCACTTGTCAGAATGCTTTCACATTTGGTATACAACATCTCTAGGGGGGGTCATATTCAAGTTTGTTCAAATCGGATCCATAGGTTAATATTTGGGTTCGCTTTGGTAGCCCAAATTTCAACTTCGTGCAATTCGAAGAAATTTCTTTACAATTTCTCTTCTTCAGATCCAACAGTCAGAATGCTTTCATATTCGGTACACAACATCTCTAGGGAAGTCAGATTTAACTGTGTTCAAATCAAGAGCCTGGGTTAATATTTGGGCTCTCTGGGCGCCGGAAGTGGCCATTTTGCTGAAGAATTAAAAATTTTGTATTCAGTACCCTCTAGAGGTACTAAGATTAATCCACATAGGTTGTATCAAGGGGCTTCATAGG
Source organism: Pictodentalium vernedei (assembly GCA_031216915.1). NCBI lineage: Eukaryota > Metazoa > Mollusca > Scaphopoda > Dentaliida > Dentaliidae > Pictodentalium > Pictodentalium vernedei. The sequence continues at coordinate 298,228,626 of CM062292.1, read as the reverse complement.
GGAGCTCTACATTTTACTTGTGATCAACTGAAGAAATGGCATGATGCCCAGAATATTTTTGTCACTCCTGAGGGACTCAAGGATTGACAGTGTAGCCTATGGAGATGGCTTGCTTAATGTAGACTCATTCTTGGACTCTGTTTATATCGTTTAAATTGTGTTCTGTACAAGATGAGTGCTTCAGGCCCCGTGGGGCCTCTTGTTTTTTTTAGATCCACTGGTCAGAATCTTTGGATATTTGGTATAAGCTTTTCTTAGGAGGAGCAGATGCAACTTGTTGAAATCAATTCTCTGGGTTGATATTTAGGCTGCCATGTCAGGTGAGCGCCCTCAGGCCCCTTAAGGCCTCTTGTTTGCATTTCCTTTAGCTTCTGGGTTGACTTGAAGCTATGGTGGAAGTGGCTCACAATTTTTTACACTTTGCATTAACATGATTTACGCCTAGAAATTCATTCAGTGAGTCTTTCAGCACTAGCTGTAAGGTATGTGCAAAGCATCTAAGAGGAGTGTAATATCCTGGTAGTAACCAACAAGCGGCTTGAATATTTGAGGCATTGTCTGATACTACATACAGTTTCATTTCTTCTGCTTTAGAAATCCAACAATATCACCAGCAATATTTTCCGCTGTGTGGCTTTCCGCAGTAAAACTGACATTTAGACAGGCATCCAAAAGTTCAAAATTTTCAGATAACACGTGCGCCGTAACTGCAATATATGCCTCCATCGCCCTTGATGTTCAGTGGTCTGTTGTAAGAGCTACTGTACTGGACGCATGCAAAACATCAGCTATTTTGGATTTAGTATCTTCATATAATTCAGGAATAATTCTGTACTGGAGAGTCCTACCAGATGGCTGATCATAAGCTGGTTGTATTGTTGACACAAAATCTCTAAAACCCTTGTCTTCCACCAAGCTCAGTGGTTGTATATCAATGGCGATCATCCTCCCTAATTTTATATCGCCTGCTTTTTTTGAGGATCATTTGCATTCCATCTTGTTTCAGGTGAACTGAAGAAACACTCATCTACCTTTCTCTGTTTTGAAGAAGTCCCTCCCAGTCCGGATCCTCCTGCATCTTCCTGAGCAGGGAAAAAGAAATGAAAATTCAAAACTTTGGATAATTCTTTGTCTTAAAAGATAGGCTGCAGATATACTGCTTTGCTATGTTACGCACTAAATCGTTTTTCGGTTATTCATGGACCATCAATACTTGGCTGAGCAATAGAAGTCTATTTTTTGACCTGGTATTCATATTCCAAGAACTCCTGTTCAACCCACTGGAACTAGTCTAAGCCTCGGTGGCTGGGTGTATCTGGGAAGTCAGCAGTGTTAGAATAATCAGTGCTAATAAATGTAAAGAAATGGAGGATCGGCAATAAGTTCCTATTTTATAATTCATACGGAATTTATAAGCCGAGTTCATAAATTTGATTTGCGCAGAGGTTCACCAAGGCTCAAATCAAATTTAGTGCACAGGGTTTATAAATAAAAAAGGAAGAATTTGAGAAAAAAATCGAGTCCAAATCGTACACTGTCATCCAACATCATTCAGTGTAAAAAAAATTAGAAGGGGAGACTATTATAATTGTATACACAATGCAGCGTGTACGTGAACACCTGTGGACGCTTTTTCACTTCTACTCATTATTCATTAACTGTTTGTTTGTTTGGACAATTAAGCTAGCTTGCAAGACTAACCACAAACAGAATTTTATCCATCTTGATGGAATGGGTAAAAATTATCACCTGCCTGGAGCTTGCCTGCAAGGCTTACTGGCTTATACAGGACTCTGAAAGAAACCTGATGCACTATCGAGAGTGAAACTCTCTGTAATTCTACGTACTTGTCTGCTTAAATTCCCATGCCTCCATTGCCTTGTTTGGGGGCACAGACATACATTGTACAGGTGAATTAAAGCCTGTATTGTCTGGAGGCGGGGGGGGGGGGGGGGGGGGGGGGGGGATGGGGGGATTTTGCTGGTAAAGTAATGTCACAGGCATAACCGGGCATGTAACACTGACGTGGGTTCCCCCCAAAAACCCCAGGAAGTGAAGCAGTGCCTGTTTACTGCGGTAAACAGGCTCTGTTTTACTGGTAAAATAGGACTCAGTCACCAATGCTTGTGAGGTGCAAACCCTCTCTAAAATGGGCAACGTAGCTTATTAACACTCACAGTCACCCCTGGTCTTGAGTTGATACTCATGTTGTGGTCAAGATTAGCCATTGTGCAAAAAAATTGTGACTTTAAACACCAATAAATAAATAAATACTGATGTGGGTGAGAGTTGGTCCGATCCGATGGAGGGCATTGGAGGCATAGAGGGGTCTCATTCCATCCACATCTACAGGTGCATGGCTGGGAGTCTGAAATCTTTTGAAAAATATGATAGCCTGACTGTCTGAGAATGATTCTAGAGTTCCAACCATTCTTTCTGACCTTCTAAATTAATTGATGGAAAAGTCGGTATCTTTTTCAAGTGTAGGCAAAGGCTACCTGCCGTACTTGTCTGAATAGGGCCGAAAAATGTCATCTGCAATCACCTTGAAGAAGCGATGCTTATTCCAGCTGATTCCTGACAAAATGATTCCCCCCCCCCCCCTCCCCCCCCCCCCCCAACATAGTGAACGCACACACCAGCAGGCATGCCAATGTTTGCATTCAATGTATTGTTTGGGATCCATAGACGGGAAGATGTCTTGTGTAACTACCATAGACTGTCCCGCAGTCCAATACGATTACACACAGTTGAGGTGGGGGGGGGGGGGGGGGGGGGGGGGGCTCTAGGTGATGAACCGTCACTAAATGAGGTGATTTTGCCAACACAAGTGAAACAACACAATTTCACAAATAGCCACAATATACCAGACAAACGAGACAACATTGCATTTGGGAATCGCAAACATTCACAAAATCAAACGTCGACCCATATTGCACCCCATTCTTCCAAACTGTTCCAGACGAATTAGGCTATTTTACATATATGCGTTTCTTTTCAACCTACTCACAATTGTTTACAATTGGCTGTAACATAAGTGCAAGCCCTACTTCGGAACTAACTCAAGCTTTTAGAATCTTTTCCAAACGAGTTGGAAAAGTACTAGAGTGCAAAAGCACGAAAAAGATCGAAAAAAAGGGTCGAGCGAGACCAGCGCTCGAAATTACAGGTACTCTCTCTGCACACCTCTTGCGTTTACCGAGCGCATGCGCAACAACCGTGACGTCAATTCCTTTATTTTCCGCCATTGTTCATGGTCGGAAATTTTTGTGACTGTGCTGTTTATGATATTAATTCTTCGTGAACAACTTATTAATCGTCTTTAGTGTGCTACTGGATTGTATCCTTTTTCAAGCTACCAAATTATTACTCTCATTTAATGTTAATTTGTATTATTATTGCTGTGCTTTTCACACTTTATCTTGCCTTTCCCCCACGTGTGAACACGACCTTCGTTCTGTTTTCCGTCGGTGGGAAGCTTGATTGTTGTATTTATATCATGCCTAAGACTATTCCTTGTACCTCTTGTTTGCAGGTGAAACATGTGGACGATTCCCATACCACATGTGTCACTTGCAACAATTGCACTCAGGCCCAATCATGTGGTATCTGTGGGTTTTGGTCCTCTAAATTTTGGGCTTCTGTTAACAAGGTGGTTCTTTCCAGAGCTAGAACCCCTCGTTCTCGGGGTAAGGGTAGCCGTGCCGTTGCAGACATTTCTGCTGGTGCACGTGGTGACTCTGTCACACAGGATTCGGATCTGACTTCTGTGGCGAGCTCCTCTGCAACTGTTGACGGTGTTTGTTCTGTGATACCTGATGAGGAGACCGCGGTCTCTTTGTCTTCGGATGTCACTATTGAGGCGTCTGTTTTCGTTGAGAGCTTTTCCGAGGTCAACTCGGTAACCCTCTCCGATCTGCCTCCAACACCGTCGACCGTTGTTGAGGGGGTTGCTACTCCAGATCCTATTCTGTCTGATGGTGGCTCTTCCATCTCTTCTGGGGATGGTCTACAGTCTCGGGGGACCGAGGCTGTATCTGCTGGTGTGTCTGTGTGTTCTCAGCCTCCCCCAGCCTCGCGGCGAGGCTGTGCGGGTTTGCTGTCTGCTCCGTCTCATCTGGCTAGGTTTGCTCCTAGTCGGTTGAGCCGGCCGGTCGCTTCGGCAGCGATTCCTCGTCCCTCGAGTGAATCGTTTATTGTTCCACCTTCGCCTGCTAGTGTGCCGGCTAGCAGGATGGTGTTGGGACGTTGGCATCCAGGGCCTGCTGTTCGGCAGCGGTCAGTGACAGCCCCGGTTAGCTGTCACTCTCGGAACCTTCCTCCGGTGATTCCTCACTGTGTTCCGAGTCTGGGTGTCGATCGATGCTTGCCGTCGGTCTCAGAGGATAGGCAGTTGGGGCCGTCTGCTGCGCAGAGGTCAATGACAGGTTCCTGTCATTCTTGGGACAATCCTCCGGTGTCTTCTCACCGTGTCCTAGGTCCAGCTACCGATCGACGTGCGCCGTCGGTCCCTTTCGAGGATTTGCAGGCAGGGCCTTCTGTTTCGCAGAGGCCAGTGATGGCTCCTGGGCGTCACAATCGGGACTATCCTCCGGTGTCTTCTCACCGTGCTCCTATTCTGTCTGCCGATCGACGTTCGCCGTCGGTCTCTTCTGAGGATTTGGGTTCTTCTACCAGAAGGGTCCATTGGGAGGACACTCCGTCGGGCGATTCTGCTGCGACGGATTCTCAGGGTGACCTGCGCCAGGCCGTTTTGGCGCTCACACCCGGTTGCTTTCTGGCAACCCTCAAGTTGGCCTCCCTGTGCCTCCTGAGGCACAACCTCCTTTGGTCGGTCGCCGAGATGTCTCGCCTGGCCCCTTGGATACTGCACAGTATTCACAGGAGGTTTCTGCTGGTCAGCCCGAGTTGGGCTACGTCTCCTCTGCTACGGAGGATGACGAGAATCTTGAAGGTGATGGTCCCCCCTCGTCAGTCTTGGGGCAGGCTTTGGATTTCGTCTTTGGCTTATTGCCGGACGTTCTACCTTCCGACCAGCCTTCTGTGACCGTCCGGCCCGCGGTCCACTGTGGAGCGTCGTAACCCTGTTGAGCCTTCTAGCTCCGGGGCTTTGCGTCCTCTGCAATCGGCTCAGGTGGTTGAGTCCTTCCAGGGCTTAGACGCCAAAATGCGTTCTAAGGCCCTCAAGGGTTCCTTCTTTTCTAGAGCTGATGCCTTCCTGCCTCCATCGCGGTTTCGTGTTTACGATTCCGTCTCTCCACCAGTCTTCCAAGGGATGACTACTGTGGATGAGGATTCTTCTTCCCTCGGGTTGACTAAGCCTAAGTCGGCAGTTCTCCCGATGTCGGTAGTTGAGTCTATGGTGGGCCTGTCCCGAGAGATGCTGGGTATGTTATCTCTCGCGGACCATGTCGTCGCTGCTCTGGCTGAATATTTTCCACCAGGGGAGTTTGATGACGCTCAGGCGCCTTTTCGCGTTTTGTCACAGGCTCTTATGAACTTGACTCACGCTCACGCCTGTAACACGGCCAATTTGGAGCTGGCACGCCGGGATGCGGTTTTGGATTCTTTACCATCCCTTCCTTCTGAGCAACGTGCTGTTCTGAGGTCTGCCTCTTTGGTAGGACCTCAGTTGTTCCATGGTTCCGTGGAAGCTGTTCGTGGCGAAGTTCTTCGTCATTCGAAGGACCAGCTTTTGCTGAGACAGCTTGCCCCACCTGCTGCTGCGGGTGGGGGTCGTTCCAGGCCCGCCAAGCGTGCTGCTGCGTCTGCCTCGTCGGCGACGTCGGCTACGCCTTCGGCTCCGTCTGCTCCTTCTGCTCATAAGAAGCGCCGACGTGGCCAGGCCCGCTGGCAGCCTCAGGCTGGAAAGTCTCAGGACTCTGTCACTTCCCGAGGTGGTTTCTCCTCTCGGGGGCCTCGTCGAGGCCGCAAGTGAAGGTTCTCACCTCGATTCGCCTCCAGTCGGAGGAAGGCTGTCGCTGTTTTACGACCGTTGGACAGAGATAACGTCGGACTCTTGGGTCCTCGACGTCATTCATTCCGGTCTGCGACTGTCCTTCCATCGGCACCCCAGTTTATCTCGGGTGCCCCTTCCGACTCAGGTCCCTTCAGATTCTCTGCGTCGGGACCTTCTGGTGCAGGAGATCGACAATCTCCTCACCAAAGGGGCGATCGAGGTGGTCAGGAACACCCTTTCACCGGGGTTTTACTCGAGACTTTTCTTGGTTTCGAAGAAAAACAGCCAATTTTGTCCTGTCATCGATCTGAGTACCCTGAACGAGTACATAATTGCTCCTCGTTTCAGTATGGAGACTTTCCGGTCGGTTCGACGTTCAGTTCATCAGGGCGATTTTGCGGCCAGTATCGACCTGAAGGATGCCTACTTCCATGTACCCATTCATCTGGCGTCACGGAAATACCTTCGGTTCTCGTTTAGGCATCGAGTTTTTCAATACAGAGCTCTCCCGTTCGGTTTGAACCTGGCTCCTTGGGCCTTCACCCGACTGATGTCACATGTGCTTGCTTTCCATCGCACTCAGTCGGCGGTGACTTCGTCCGCCTACCTAGACGACATCCTCCAACGGCACCACGATGCTGCTGTTCTGGAGTTCGATGTCCGGCAGTTTCTTTGCCTGCTAGCGTCGCTGGGTTTCAGAGTCAATCGCGAGAAGTCAGATCTTCTTCCTTCTCAGCGATTCCGTCATTTGGGGATGGATTTCGACACTCTTCACAATGTAGTGTCGGTTCCCCAGGCTCGGGCCACGATTCTTTCCGCCTTGACTCGGGACCTGCTTCAATCTTCCTCGGTCTCGGCCAGGACTTTCCTTCGGATGCTGGGCCTTTGCGGTTCGGTGACCGATCTCATTCCGCTCGGTCGCTTGTTTGTCCGACCTCTCCAACACTTCCTGTTGGATCATTGGCGTCCGAATGTAGATCCGCTGGACCTGGAACTCACTATTCCTCGGTCTCTGCTTTGTCACCTCCGCCCTTGGGCAAATATTCCCTGGCTGACACAGGGTGTTCCGTTGGATCTTCCTTTGGCCGATCGCATCCTTACTGCGGATGCCAGCGATCGGGGCTGGGGTGCGACGTTGGACCCTCTCGGTCTGTCTACTCACGGAGAGTGGGACAGCGAGCAGGTGGGCCTTCATATCAACCAGAAGGAGCTCCTTGCTCTTCTGTTGAGTTTTCGGCTTTGGATCCCTCATCTGTCGGACCATGTTGTCCTACTTCTTTCGGACAATTCGACAGTAGTGGCCTACATACGGAATCAGGGAGGCACTCATTCGATTCCTATGTATCGGCTGTCTCGGGATCTTCTTCTGTTGGCACGGGATGTGAACGCTCGGGTGTCCATTCGACACATTCCCGGGCGTCTCAACGTCCTAGCAGACTCCCTGTCCCGACGCGACAGTGTCCTTCCAACCGAATGGATGCTTCATCGGTCGGTGTTTCAGGCGATTTGCGAGCAGTGGGGTCGTCCTCAGGTCGACCTTTTCGCTACTCGCTGGAATCATCAGGTAGAGACTTTTGTCTCCCCTTGTCCAGATCCTCTGGCATTTGCAGTATACGCTCTGTCTCTGGACTGGACAGGCTGGGTCGGCTATGCCTTTCCTCCTGCACCGATTCTTCCTCAAGTTTTAGCGAAGATTCGTGCTTGCAGTTGCAGGATCATTCTGATCACACCCCTGTCTCCACAGAGGGTGTGGATCAATCTGCTGCGGCCTCTATTGGCCGATCGACCGATTCGTCTACCTCTACGTCGCGATCTTCTTTCACAGGGTCGTCCCAGGAAGTATCACAACAACCTGGCGAGCCTGTCCCTTCACGCCTGTCTTTTATCAGGTCCAGTCTCCGACGTAGAGGTTTTTCGAGACGATCAGTGGAGTGCATTTCTGCATCGCGGCGACCTTCCACTGGAATGACTTATGCCGCCAAGTGGAAGGTTTTCTGCCGCTGGTGTTCAGATCACAATGTGAATTACCGTGATCCGTCTATCGCTCAAATTGCGGATTTTCTGGTTTTTCTTTTTGACTCCAAGGGCCTCCAGCCTATTACGATTAAGGGCTATCGGTCTATGCTGTCTGATACTTTCTCTTATGTGGGAAAGCGGTGTATCGGTCGTAATCTTTTCCTCTCCAAACTTATTCGGCACTTTTCTTTGAAGAGGCCTCGAGTTTTGCGTCTTACACCCAAGTGGAACTTGGCATGGGTGTTGCACTGTTTGGAGGGGGCGCCTTTCGAGCCTTTATCTGAGACCGACATGCGTTTTCTCACCTATAAGACGGCTTTTCTTCTAGCGTTTGCTTCTGCTCGTCGAGTCAGTGAGCTTCATGCGCTATCTGTTGATTCTGCCTTCTTCCGAAATGAGGCTAACAGTGTCACATTCACTACTGATTGCTCTTTTCTGGCTAAGAATCAACTCCCCGATTCGGTACCTCCTCCCATCTGCATTCGGGCTCTCCCTGCTGTAGATGGACGGAGGCCTCTTCTTTGTCCTGTTCGTGCGGTCAAGACTTACATTACTCGCACTCAGTTCATTAGGAGGGATCGGAAGAGATTTTTTCTGTCTCTCATTCCTAAGCGGCAGTCTATCTCTTCCCATTCTATTTCCAGGTGGATCTGTCTTGCAATCAAGCTGGCTTATTCTCGCTTGTCTGCATCGGATCTTGTTTCGAACCGGCTTAATGCTCACGAGGTTCGTGCCATTTCTACATCCTGGGCGTTCTCCAATTCTGTTTCGCTCCGTGATGTTATGAATGCGGCTTACTGGAGGAATGCTTCTACCTTCTCCTCCTTTTATCTCCGCCACCTTCAGCAGCAATCTGAGGACCTTTATTCTTTAGGCCCTCTCATTGCTGCTCAGGCTGTGGTGCACCCTCGTTAAATTGTTTTTGTCGAGGTTGCGCTTCTCTCAGCCTTGTTCTTTTCAGGTGCCTTCTCTCTTTCTTCATTACAGGTTTTAGTTTTTGTTCTCTGCCATCCTTGCTTTCGTTCTGCTACTCTTGTTGGTATTGGTTATGTGATTCACCTCCTCCTATTGTTTATTCAGCCAATTGTAAACAATTGTGAGTAGGTTGAAAAGAAATTAAAATTTTTTAGTAAATTTTGTTTCTTAACATACCTACCACAATTGTTTACCGGAGGCCCACCCTCCTTGGGGATATCTTTGATATCGATGCCTCCCCGCTAAATCACAAACTTCTCGTTGGCGGAAATACGGAATTGTCGTCACGGTTGTTGCGCATGCGCTCGGTAAACGCAAGAGGTGTGCAGAGAGAGTACCTGTAATTTCGAGCGCTGGTCTCGCTCGACCCTTTTTTCGATCTTTTTCGTGCTTTTGCACTCTAGTACTTTTCCAACTCGTTTGGAAAAGATTCTAAAAGCTTGAGTTAGTTCCGAAGTAGGGCTTGCACTTATGTTACAGCCAATTGTAAACAATTGTGGTAGGTATGTTAAGAAACAAAATTTACTAAAAAATTTTAATATTTTGGACTATTTCCATCAATGTATCGGGAACAATAATAGGATTTTGTGTACCTGATACTGCGGTAGGGCAAAGGACGAAACATTTTTTTAATCATGACCCAATTGCAAACAAATACAGTAAAATAAAGAATGAAGACGAAAACACATGGTATTGAAATATTCATTCATTTTTAGATTTCTCAGCTCTTTTCTCTTATCTCCTTACCTTTCGGCGCCTTGGCTTCAGATCAACTTCCTGTTTTGACTGGATTGTAAAAAATTCAGCTTTGTGGGCTCTCTGGAGATGTCCTTTTAAATCACTTGTGTTCCCATGGTCAGCAGATATTTGTTTGGAACACAATTTGCATTTGCAATATTTAGAATCGATGCATTCAAAATGTAAGTAATAATTGCTTCTTGGTTTGTTTGCTGCCATTTTGAAAGTGAAATACAAGGGGGTTGTTGTGAATTTCGTAGTTAAACGTCAAAGTATGCAAAAACCGTGTGACCGTTTTTTTTTTTTGGCGCCTACCAGTTTGTTTTTTTTTGGTTTACTGCAAAGACTGAAACCGAACAGAAAAACCTCCATGCACTAGTTAGGCAGGGATGTAGAGATGTGTTAAGCAGTGTCTTCCCTCCCCAATTATCGCCCAAAATTTCAAAAGTTAGAAATGTAAATTCAAAAAATTGGAAGTTCTGTAATATCAATTCAATTTGCTTTTGTGATATTTTTTTTTGGCCAGGGCTTTAGTGATTTTCCAATTTTCAAACAGATCCTCTGACTTTTCCAATTGGCTGACCAAATTTTCCAATATTCTGACTTGTATCTGTGACCCGCCGGTTTTCGAATTCCGTGTTCCGTTTCCCTTACAATGATCAGGCTACACAAGGACTGTAGACTAGATACAAGCTTCCAATCCCCCCACCCCCACGCACCATGCCCAATGCCCTAGATTCCACCCCAAGATGAAGTATTTTTAGTGACATGAACTCTTTTCCTTGAGGTCATCGGGCAGGTTCAAGCAGATAAAATTTCCACTAAACTCATCTATGCATAGCACTGCACAAGTGCTGCAATCTCCAAGGCATTGCATTGCAAACAACTACTGCCCACTATTAATCGGGGCTCTAAGAATCATTTTATTCCAAATTTTATTACAGTTTATTGGAAAGTTTAAAAAGTACTGTCACTGTTCAGTGTTCTAGTTTATGAAGCAATTTAACTTTAATGTGGCCGCATACTCTGATGTATAGCATCGCCAACTAATGTCAAACATTTTTGGTTCTGGCCCTTGGATTAAGAGAGAGAGTACCCCCGGGAATTGTTTTTTGTTTACATCCCCTTTTCAAACTGTGTCCTTCCGAAGTGAATGGTTCATTGTATTAGGGTAATTACAGTTTCCAACGAACTGTCTGAATTTTCCAACAAATCCTTGACTTTAGGTGGAGAGGGAGGGGAATGATTGTAACCCCCTCCCCCCCCCCCCCCCCCACACACACACACACAAACACACACACACCATATCTAGAGCACTGTGTGAAAGTCTTTTTTCTCAGGCCTGTTACAGTTGGTGCCCCATATTAATTTGGGCACAAAGAATCAATTTATTTACAATTTTTAGACAATTTATTAGGAAGTGCCAAAAAGCACTGCCCAATAAATTGTAATAAAACAAATGTCATCTCGAGTATGGAGCAATTTAAATGGTAGAGTGCTAGATTATTTTCATAAGTTGAAAATGATTGGATTGATTTGGTACAAAATATCTCTCTCTCTCCCTCTCTGCCTAAAGCAAAACTTGCCAGTCTGTGAGTACACAACACAATAAAATCCTAACAGTACAGGAGGATCAGTAATAGTTTCCCCTGTGAAATTTTCATGAACAGTTCATGAATTGTTCATGAACATGTTTCTGAACAGTTCCTGAAATGTTCCTGAACAGTTCATGCACAGTTCGTGAAAATTAAATGACAGGTTTGTTCATGAAATTGCTCATGAACTGTTCTTGAACTAAAGTTCATGAACTGTTCTTGAATTAAAATGTTCATGAACTGTTCATGAACGTTTTCAAGAAATTGTTCATGAACTGTTCCTGCACTAAAGTTCATGAACTGTACTTGAATTAAAATGTTCATGAACTGTTCATGAATGCTTGTTCATGAAATGTTCATCACTTTATGAACTGTTCAGGAGCAGTTCTGGAATCTTTCCTGAACAGTTCAGAGAGCTAAATTCTATGAATTGTTCTTGAATTCCAGTCAGTTAGCTGTTCATGAATTTAACAAAGCACAAATTCGGAATTTATTTATTTATCATTATACATTATATTCAGTATCAGATGAGCTGGATGAGTCAGTATAACTGTTAAATGGTTGTATAACCCATATTAGGTACCCCCATATTAGATACCCCCATGATACCCTGAGTGTTTTTTTATTGGTTCTTTAATGGCGTGGACAGGTGTGGAGTCAATTTTCATGTACCAGTACAATTTTTCAAAAAAATGTACCAAAAAACAAAATTTGCAAGCGCCCAGAAAAAATTTGATTTTGGCCTCTCTGACCATCCACCCATCCCGGCATCGCCCTTGCAAAAATAACCTGAGATTTCTTGGGATATCCTGGGATTTCCAAAGATAAAAAGTTTGGAAAAGCAGAGATTTAACCTGAGATATCTAAGGATTTCCCAAGATATCAAAGCTTGGAAAAGCTCAGAAAACCAGGGATGGTATTTGGACGAGAAATCCTTGGATAACCTTAGATATCCAAGCTTTGCTTCAAGCTTACTACTATAGAATGAAAGCGGGGAAAAGGTGGGAAAAGCTGAGATTTTCAAGCTCGGAATAGGTGGGAAAAGCTAAGATATGTCAATTATCCCTTGCAAAAATAACCTGAGACTTCTCAGGATATCCCGGGATTTCCTAAGATACTGAAGACTGGAAAAGCTCAGAAAACCTTGGATTATTGGGATAGTACCTGGAAAAGAAAACCTTGGATAACCTTAGATATTGAAGCTTTGCTTCATTCTTACTACTATGGGAAGAAAGTAGGAAAAAGCTGAGATTTTCAAGCTGAGAAAAGCTTGGAAAAGCTAAGAAATGTCATGTGTGAAAAAATATTTGAAGCGATGAAAAAAATTCAGTTTGAGATCGCTATTTTTCTGATTAACCCTTTACCCAACAAATCGGCCACATCCGCCCAGGTAATATGCAAATTCCTCAGCTGAAAAAATATTACTTTTCAAAATATTTCAACAAACCCTATCTTGTGACTTCTCTTTGGAACGAGCTCATCGAGCTTGTTCCATTGAGGGGTCTTGAAATCTTTTGAAAAATTTAAAAAAATGATATTTAAAATAAATTGTGATGTCGTCTGCATTTGGGTAAAGGGGTAAATAAGACAAGAGGCCCCAAGGGGCCTTAATTGCTCAACTGCCAAAGTGGTTAACAGAAGTATTTGGGGTCAAATTCACTTAGACATGGTCCATGAACACTACAAAGGAATGAAGCCATGAAGGACAAATTTTATGGAAAAACACTAGGAATTGAACAATCCTGAACATAACCCCCAGAGATGATGTATACCAAATATGAGAGGATTCTGACTGGTGAATCTTAAGAGGATTCTGACTGGTGAATCTTAAGAGGATTCTGACTGGTGAATCTTAAGAGGATTCTGACTGGTGAATCTTAAGAGGATTCTGACTGGTGAATCTTAAGAGGATTCTGACTGGTGAATCTTAAGAAGAATATTTTAAAGAATATTTCACATATTGCACTAAGTTAAAATTTGGGCTCTCATAGGAAGCCCAAATATTTACCCAGTGACTCGATTTGAACAAACTTGAATCTGACCCCCATAGAGATGTGACAAATATAAAAAGATTCTAACTGGTGGGTCTGAAGATTTTATTTTTTTTAATTTTTGAAAAAATTTATGGTAGCTATCTGAGTTATGCCCCATATGGTGCCCCCCGTGGGCGTAGCAAGTTTATTTGAACAAACGTGAATTGACATATGAGGAGAAAGGGTAAAGCATCTTATTTTGGTTTGAGTAGGCACACTGGTCATCACAACTGGAATGCAACATGGAAAAAATCTTGAAATTTTGCAGTTATTCATTTAAAGGTGCCATTGGCACTTAACCATGAATAATCGCAAAACTGTTGGTAGCATATTCAATAGCCAATATTTTAGAAGTATTGTATTAAGAAGCACATCATATTAAGTACCATAAGGTTTATTATATATATGCCACTCTACCATCACATCGAATTCAGTTGAATTAGATTTGTCTGAAATCTGCCAAATCTTCTTTTGATCTATGGGGACACACTTAACCGCCGCGTCGAATTCAATTGAAGCATACCTAAAGTCACAATGTTTGAGTCTACGCACAAATCTTATGCAATATCTATACATGTATCTTAGCTGCTGTGCACACGTATAAGAAAATAATATACTATGGCTTAATTTTATTTATACAAACGCTCCACTGTCACTCTGAATAAAGTTGGAGATTGTCTTTCATGTATGGTTTATATAGTTTGATGTGCAAATACAAGCATATCTTTTAGCAATTTGTACTGCTTTAATGGAGTAACATGTTGCATGATGTAGTAAATAGAAATATCCAAGCAGCGTCTGCATAACTGAGTTGGCTGCCTCCCCCCATGCCCGACCCAAACCAAGAAAGAAAAACAATTCCCAAACTTGAATTAGATCCATGACCATGTTGCGCAAGGTTTTGCATTTTATTGGGGCAGACAGGGCTGATCAGCCCAGCCCTGAGAGTGCTTCTGTCTGGGCTGATTTTCCAGCCCTGTCAAAAATTTCAAATGAAACTAAACTATTAAGGCATGTTTAAAAATCAGCCCTGAGTAGGCCCAGACTCTCAAATCTCGTGGACTTATTTCAGGCTGCAATCATTTTTCAAAATTCAAACCCAGGTTGAGTGTTGATTACAGGCAATGCATCACCGTCAGATCAAATTCAATTCGTCTGCGAACGTTAACGAAAATTGTAAAATACGTCAAGGCATTCAGCCTTTTCCTTATTAGCATAAAATTATCATTTTATTTGTGTTTAAAATCGAGGCAATGGTAATGCAATGTCTACAACCTACACAGATCTATTTAAAATTTGGGAATTGGATTGGTCTGGCTGACATGAAAAGTCATCTGAAGTTAATCTCCTCACATTCAATGGTGAAAAATGTTGCCTCGCTGTTGACTTGAATTCAGTTATTTGACTTTGAAGCATCAGTAGTGCGACACAGACCTAAATTTTTTTAGAATTTTGAAAATATTCTCAGAAACTGAAAGGCAACACCATGTTTAACAATGAATAATCACAAAATTATGAAAAAAAAATTAAAGATAATTGATGTACACGTAACTGGGCAATGAACAATCATAAAATTAGTGCACAAATACATAAAATAACTTGAAAGGAATGCTGGACGAAATGGCCCAGGGACGAAACGACCCAGATTGATTTTGGTCAGAACAGCCCAGATTTTGAGATGGAACTGTCCAGATTTTGAGACAGAATGGCCTGCAGTTTTAGACAGAATAGCCCTTATTAAAAAAAAACTAATTTTAAAAAAAAATACTTCTCAGGCTCCCATTATTTTTGTGTCATCGCCCCACGAAGTGGGGAGTGACATATAGGGATTACTTTTGTCGTCTTGTGTCGTCCGCGTCACACTTTCTCTTATCCGCCACTCCTCTTTAACCTATGAATGGATTTTGATGAAACTTTCAGTGATTCTTTATCACATCATGGCATTGTGCACCTCCTATTTTATTTTTTGATCCGCTGTATTTTTTCCAGAGTTATGCCCCTTTTCTACTTAAAATTCTGTCTGAAACGCCAGGCGACACACGTCTTCCATGGAAGACTCACATCTAAGTTTTTTACAAGAGTACTTACAGTATTGAAGTTGATTATTATCATATTGAAGGTCACTTATGACTTTAACATTTTCTTTTATTTCGACTGGAACTGTAATCTAGTGTTTTGAAGGTAATGTCAGCTGCTTTAGAAATAAGGGATTATAAAAAGACATTTAACTACTTTGTAATCAGTTTTACAAAACAATGGTCAATGATTATCATTTTTTGACTTGTGTTTTTATTACAATAATTCCGAGTCAATTACAGTTATTGAAGAAGGAAATGAAGTAGATTAATCGCTTTGTTACCGTTAAAGCTTATTGTGCTTCGAGTATTTAATTGATTGATGTTAGTCCATGAACTGAAATTTGTTGGTCCTGTTTCTATATATTATTTACTTTTTTATACTTTTTTTTAATAATGTTGCATTTGCAAAAGGATGAAAAGGGGTGAATTAAACATTTTCACTAAAATTTTAAAGGTGGTTCCAACTGTTCAATCAAGACAAGTTCTGCTATAATAGTAGGTCCTTGTGGTGTGAACCGGTTTCATGAATTATTCAGTTTACGAATAATTCACGGCAAAATCTGTGCTGGCACAACTCTGACCCCATTGTAATGATAAAATTACCAATTCTTTTTTCTAAATCTAAATAAATTTGTGAAAAAAAAAATAATGGGGGCATAAGAAATAAATTTTTCAGTGAGGGCCATTCTGTTTCGAAACCTGGGCTGTTCCATCTCACAATCTTGGCCGCTTTGACCAAGATCAATCTGGGCCGTTTCGTTCTGTCACCACTTGAAACAATTTGTCAAAACCATTTGGAAAAATGTGCTATGTTGTACATTTTAAAAAAAAATGCTATGCTATTTATTATTTTATGCTAATTGATACCGAATAAATATCATCAAAGTTATTTTCCACCCAATGTTTTGATGATTTTCAAACACTTGGCATACGATTTGGGAAAAACTACAAGCCGACAATTAGAGTAAAATTGCAAGTGGGCCATTTAGCTAGCGGACGAAATGTTCGTATCCCGTTGCACTCGACCCAAGTCAAAGTTCGTTTTGGAGGTTCAACCATCAATGAGTAGGTCAGATTTTTTTGCACCTGTGTGTTTGTATAGCCCCATACCATGAAGCAGAAATAACAGTATGTGTATTTCTTTTTCAGTTGAAGCAAATCATCAAGTTATTTTTCAGAAGCAAGCATCTGCTTTCTGAGTGATTCCCTTTTTGAGTTCGTTACGCATGACTTAAGGCGATAAGCCTTCCATTAGCCTATGTTTTCTTTAGTAATTTCACATTATTTGTGAGCCAAAGTGATTCAAATAAATTATTGTATCACCAAACGAATTAAATAAATTATTAAACGTTCTTGGAATGCATATGTTGACGTGTGTGTCCTGATTAAATGTGGATCAGTATAATTCTTCTTCACCACTTTGCTTCAAGAGTACCATTTCAAGAGGAACAGGAACATACTGTTTCAAGGCACCATTGTGCAAAAACTGAACTATTATTGTTTTTCATTGGCGTTCTGTATGATTTGGGGCTTGCATTGGATCATTAAACCAACTACTTTAAAAGAAAGTTGAGAATACTGGATTGCATCTGTCAGTGCATGTTTGTGTTCGTCCATCCATCTGTTCGACCATCCAATGTCCGTTCAGGTCACTTTGAAGATCAGTGTGCTCGGTTTTTGATGAAATTCTATAAGGTAATCAGTACAACATGGGCGCTTTCAGAAACAAACAGTTTTTATCTCACCTGGCCTAAAAGGCCATGCAAGCTTTTGCTATCAATTGACGTCCGTCGTCGTCCACCATCTGTCGTCCGTAAACTTTTCACATTTTAATCTTCTTATTTGGAACCACTGAACCGGTGTGGATCAAACTTTGCAGGAATGGTCTATGGGAGGTACTTTATAAACAGTCCTCGTTTTGTTCCCATCGGATGAAAAACATGGCAGCCAGAGGCATTCTTTGAGTCTGGTTGGTTAATTTTCAAAACTCTTCTCCTCTGAAACTGCAAGGCCAAATGTTTTGATACTTAACATAAATGATGACTGGGATTGTCTCTACCAACGATCCTCATTTAATGTTGATCGGGTTACAAACGTGGCTGCAATTGCAGCTTATAGTTACTATAGAAACCCTATAGGAAATCACATTTTCATCTTCTCTGGAACCTCTGAGCTGATGTGAACCAAACCTGGAAGGGATAGTCTATGAGAGGTCCTCTACAAACGCTCCACATTTTGTTACTGTGCATCGAAAACATGGCTGCCAGAAGCATTCCTTGATTCTGATTGGTGGATTTTCAAAAATCTTCTCTTCTGAAACCACATGGCCGAATGTTTTGAAACTTTGCATGGTTGATGACTGGGACACAGTTCACCAACAATCCTCATTTACAGTACGTGGAGAGTGTATTATCACTAAATCACTTGAAGAGTGAATATTCCATCCAGACAATAATTACAAATTTGTTGCAAAGCATAACCAGCACAACCAAAGTTTCCGCCAATGGACCTCTGTGTTAAACCCAGAGGTCCATTTGCTGAAACATTGCTTGTGTTTTTGTCGATATGTGCAGAATTTGAAAGTTATAGCTTGGGTGATAACTCCACTCCGCAGCTGATTTAGTTACAATCCACTCTCCACGTAGTGTAATGTTGATCAGGTAACAAACATGGTTGCAATTGAGGCTTATAGTTACTGTAGTAACCCTATGGGAAATAACATTTTCATTTTCTTCTCAGGAACTGCGGAGTCGATGTGAACCAAAGTTGGCAGGAATGGTCTATATGAGAGTACTCTACAAATGATCCTCATTTTGTTCCCATCGTATGGAAAACATGCCCCCCAGAGGCATTCTTTTATTCTGATTGGTGGATATTAAAAATCTTCTCCCCTGAAACCACAAGGCCAAATGTTTTGAAACTTTACATGATTGATGACTGGGACACCCTCTACCAATGATCCTCATTTAATGTTGATCATGGTGCTAACATTACTGCAATTGTGGCTTATAGTTACTATAGAAACCCTATGGGAAATCACATTTTCATCATCTTCTCTGGAACTACTGAGCCGAAGTGAACCAACCTTGGCAGCAATAGTCTATGGGAGGTTCTCTATAACTGTTTCTTATTTTGTTCCTGTTGGATGAAAAAATGGCTGCCAGATGTACCCTTTGATTCTGATTGGTCAGTGTTGAAAAATCTTCTCTGAAACTACAAGGCCAAATGTTCTGATACTTCAGATGCTTGTTGACCAGGGACACCTTTTACCAATGATCCTCATGTAATGATTATCAGGTTGCAGACATGGCCATAATTACGGCTTATAGTTACCATAGAAATCCTATGTGAAATCAAATTTTCATCTTCTGTTCTGCCAGGTGAGTGATTACAGGCTCTTTAGAGCCTATTATTTTTTTGTGATGCATTGTTGGTGTCAAGAGGAAGCTTCCCTTTGATTTTGGTTATACACCCGAGAAACTTACCTACCCATTCATGACACCGCTCGTGGACATATGCCACACTTTGTATAGCTCTTGTTTATCTGTTTGTCATGTGTCTTAGGTTTGGGTTGTCAAATATCAGTGGAATTAGGTAGGAGGCTTACTTATGGGAAAGGCTTTCAAACAAGTCTTTAATATGTTCTGAGCGTTTCACTTTCTAGAGTTATCTCCCCTTTTGGCATTGATAATTTCCTGAATTTGCCTCTCTGATGTCAGTTCAGGTTCATATAGATGTTCAGTGTGATGTGTTCTTTCAGAAACGTGTGTCATTTTGTTCTCCATGTAGCTTTCCATGATTTATGACATGCAGAGTGTACAAAATATGCATTTTTTGTCAGTTTGGCTTGTTGAAAATGGTTTGCTTGTGGGTGAATTTGTTCAACAAACATCTTCTCTCACTGGATAGTCCAATCATCACCAAACTTAGCCCATGGGTGTATGTGGACATTACTATTGTGATTGAGGGAGTGTCGTTCCTATCTCTGCAGTAAAACAAAGAAAATACACGCTAATCACCTCCCAACATGTGACATTATGTCTTTGTTCTGTAGATATTATGTGAATGGTCCAATCGTCACTAAACTCCAATAACAGATCTTTGTGGCCTTCGCAACTACCTTGGAGGGTTGGGGGAATTCTTGCTGTAAAACAAAGACAATACTTTCATATCTTCCATTTTGATTGTCTGATGGACACAAACTATTGGTAACAGGTGTACACAAATCTCATAATTTCAAGGGGGGTGGATTTTCCCTATTGTAAAACAAAGACGATAAACTCATTATGTGCATATGCCTAGCATTGAAAATATGTTCTTAGCATTATAAAAGGAGAGGATGGTGCATATGGTGTGCTCTTCTTAAAATTACATCACGTTATAGTGTTACTTGGTTTTTGTTGTGTTTTTTTTCTTTTTTTGTTTTTTTTATTATGGGTTTGTGAAGGTACAAATGATTTTACTCAAAAAACCTTTTCATCCCCCGCCAAAACGAAGTTTGCAGGAGATATAGAAATAGTGTCTGTCCATCTTTAATAACTTTGGACCTTCATAACTCAGTCAGTGGATGTTGGATTTAAATTTGGAATGCTGATAGACCAACATCATTTGCAAGAGTCTATATTCATATAAGTATATGTTTTGCTAACAAGTAAAATTATTTTGTTTCATGTATATATTGTGCATTTGCTTCTCGCGACTTGGATTGCTTGTCTGCTGGAATTTTTCATGAGCTTTTACATAATCTTTGCCTATCATGATGTCCATGATCTGTTCTTCATTCTTGAATTTATTAATGAACTTTTAATGAGCTGCAGTACTCATCTTTGTTCATGAACTGTTCTTCATTTGTTCTTGAATTTATTCATGAACTCATCATGAACTGCAGTAATCACCGTTGTTCATGAACTGTTCATCATTTGTTCATGGTGATTTCAGGAACTGTTCATGAACAAGTATGATATTTATTTGTTATACCCTGGCTTCGAAGAAGTGGGGGCTATATAGGAATCGCCCTGTACGTCCGTACGTCCATCCGTCCATACGTCTTTCCGGACATGAAATTCTTGTGTGCGCAACTCCTCCTACATTTATCAATCAATTTGGACAAAACTTTTCAGACATCATCACTACTAAGTGAACATGCGCATATTCCAAGATTTTTGATCTGCGACAATTTTAACCAGGTTATCTCTCTTTGACTTAGATTTATTGTGTCTTTCCATCCGAACAAATTCTTGTGTGCGCAACTCCTCCTACATTAATGAATCGATTTTGATGAAACCTTTCAAACATCATCTCTACTAAGTGAACATGTGCATATTCCAAACTTTTTAATCTGCGACAATTTTAACCAGGTTATCTCTCTTGAACTTTGATTTAATATGGGTTTCTACATGAAATTCTTGTGTGCGCAACTCCTCCTACATTTATCAATCAATTTGGACAAAACTTTTCAGACATCATCACTACTAAGTGAACATGCGCATATTCCAAGATTTTACTGATCTGCAACAATTTTAACCAGGTTATCTCCCTTTGACTAAGATTTATTATGTCTTTCCGTTCGAACAAATTCTTGTGTGCGCAACTCCTCCTACATTAATGAACCGATTTTGATGAAACCTTTCAAACATCATCTCTACTAAGTGAACATGTGCATATTCCAAACTTTTTGATCTGCGACAATTTTAACCAGGTTATCTCTCTTGAACTTTGATTTAATATGGGTTTCTGCATGAAATTCTTGTGTGCGCAACTCCTCCTACATTTATCAATCAATTTGGACGAAAGTTTACAGACATCATCACTACTAAGTGAACATGCGCATATTCCAAAATTTTTGAGCTGTGGCAATTTTAACTAGGTTATCTCCCTTTAACTTAGATTTATTATGGGTTTCTACATGAAATTCTTGTGCGTGCAACTCCTCCTACATTTATCAATCAATTTGGACAAAACTTTTCAGACATCATCACTAATAAGTGAACATGCGCATATTCCAAGATTTTTGATCTGCAACAATTTTAACCAGGTTATCTCCCTTTGACTTAGATTTATTATGTCTTTCCGTTCGAACAAATTCTTGTGTGCGCAACTCCTCCTACATTAATGAACCGATTTTGATGAAACCTTTCAAACATCATCTCTACTAAGTGAACATGTGCACATTCCAAACTTTTTGATCTGCGACAATTTTAACCAGGTTATCTCTCTTGAACTTTGATTTAATATGGGTTTCTGCATGAAATTCTTGTGTGCGCAACTCCTCCTACATTTATCAATCAATTTGGACGAAAGTTTACAGACATCATCACTACTAAGTGAACATGCGCATATTCCAAAATTTTTGAGCTGTGGCAATTTTAACTAGGTTATCTCCCTTTAACTTAGATTTATTATGGGTTTCTACATGAAATTCTTGTGCGTGCAACTCCTCCTACATTTATCAATCAATTTGGACAAAACTTTTCAGACATCATCACTAATAAGTGAACATGCGCATATTCCAAGATTTTTGATCTGCAACAATTTTAACCAGGTTATCTCCCTTTGACTTAGATTTATTATGTCTTTCCGTTCGAACAAATTCTTGTGTGCGCAACTCCTCCTACATTAATGAACCGATTTTGATGAAACCTTTCAAACATCATCTCTACTAAGTGAACATGTGCATATTCCAAACTTTTTGATCTGCGACAATTTTAACCAGGTTATCTCTCTTGAACTTTGATTTAATATGGGTTTCTGCATGAAATTCTTGTGTGCGCAACTCCTCCTACATTTATCAATCAATTTGGACGAAAGTTTACAGACATCATCACTACTAAGTGAACA
Organism: Pictodentalium vernedei; assembly: GCA_031216915.1. Taxonomy (NCBI): domain Eukaryota; kingdom Metazoa; phylum Mollusca; class Scaphopoda; order Dentaliida; family Dentaliidae; genus Pictodentalium; species Pictodentalium vernedei. The sequence continues at coordinate 298,206,395 of CM062292.1, read as the reverse complement.
TGTGCATATTCCAAAATTTTTTAGCTGTCGCTATTTTAACTAGGTTATCTCCCTTTAACTTAGATTTATTATGGGTTTCTACATGAAATTCTTGTGCGTGCAACTCCTCCTACATTTATCAATCAATTTTGACGAAACCTTTCAAACATTATCACAACTAAGTGAACATATGCATATTCCCAAATTTTTGATCTGCCACAATTTTAACCAGGTTATCTCCCTTTAACTTGGATTTATTATGGGTTTTCAAATGGGATTCTTGTGTGTGCAACTCCTCCTACATTGATGAACCGATTTTGAATACATGTTGCACATTGTAAATGTGTTTTTCCAAATGTAAACCATATATGTGTGGGCTCTTTAAGTATTCAGTGCTGTTCTGTGGAAGGCCACATGCAAATACAAATTTCAACAACAAAAAATGATCTTTATGTATACATTTCCTTATGGCCTTCGCCTACATGATCAGAAGTGCATTCCTCTAAAAACCCAAAACGGGGGTATTAATCACCTTCAGTGATAGTTCTAGTTCATGAAGTGTCCTTTATTTGTTCATCAACATGTTCATGAACATTTCAAGGACTGTAGTTCATGAACTTGGTATGTGAATTTTTCATGAGCAGTTCTGATATCAAGAGTTCATGGAGTTCATGAACTATTCATGAACTGTTCAGGAGTTCACAAACTCTGTTTCACAGGAGTTAGGACTACAGTCATGTGGGGATGTGGAAAAATGGCTGATTACAGTCAGAACCGGTACCTGAAAAGCAATGACACACTCATCCCCCTGTCCCCTAGTTCCCGTGTTTGGCTGCAGGAGTATTTTAATTATTTTTGTCTCCCACTTTTTAAAAAAAAAAGGGAGATATTAAATTCGGGGTGTCCTTCTGCCCTTCCGTTCTTCCAACCTTCCTTGTTTTTCGTTTCCAGACTCGTAACTTTCCTTACAGTGGCCAGATTTCAATAAAATTTGGGTAGTAGATCACTTTCATCAATTGTGGATGTAAGTTCAAATATGGGCATTTTCCACGCATATTTAATTGCGTTGCTGAAATTTGATTGGCTGACGGTTTCCAGACTCTAACTTTCCTTAAAATCAACCCATTTCGATGAAATTTCATACATGGATTACTTTTATCAATACCTAGGTCAAGTTCGGATGTGGGAAATTTTGTACCGAAAATTTGGCCGTCTGCCTGTCTGTCTGGCCTGCGCGTCAATGCACCTCGGACTAAAAGCCGTATTTATGAACCAATCTTCATGAAACTTCTTGGGTATCTTTGTTATGATTGTGAGACCAGAATATGTGCTTTGGGGTTTGGTCCAAAATTCAAGATGGCCGCCAGTTTTTTGTACAGAACTTCTATATGAAAGTTCAGATTTGAATAAATTTTTGTATGAATGTTTAGTAACATGCAAAACATCACATATATTACAGGTTTTGTTCTTGCACAAAGATTATGCAAATTAGGGAAACTTTGATTTATTCAGTGTTACTACTAATACACAGTAAGTGCACACCTTCTATGTTTTTCATTACCCGACTCAAACTTTCCTTACAGTCAATCGATTTTGATGAAATTTGGGTAGTAGATCACTTTCATCAGTTGTGGGTCCAAGTTCGAATATGGGCATTTTCTGTGCATATTTAATTAGGTTGCTGAAATTTGATTGGCTGACGGTTTCCAGACTCTAACTTTCCTTAAAATCAACCGATTTCGATGACATTTCGTATATGGATTACTTTTATCAATACCTAGGTCAAGTTCGAATTGGGAAATTTTGTACTGAAAATCTGTCTGTCTGCCTCTCCATCTGCCATGTGCATCAACGCACCTCGGACTAAAAGCCATATTTATGAACCGATCTTCACAAAACTTTTTGGGTATCTTTGTTATCATTGTGAGACCAGAATATTTCTTTTGTGGTTTTGTCCAAAATTCAAGATGGCCACCAGCGGCTATTTTGTTCCGAAATTGGATGTAATCAGTTTTTTTGTACAGAACTTCTATATGAAAGTTCGGATTTGAATAAATTTTTGTATGAATGTTTAGTAACATGCAATACATCACATATAATACAGGTTGTTCTCGTGCAAAAATTATTCAAATTAGGGAAACTTTGATTTCTTCAGCGCCACTACTGATACACAGTAAGTGCACACCTTCCGTGTTTTTCGTTTCCAGACTCTAACTTTCCTTACAGTCAATCGATTTTAATGAAATTTGGGTAGTAGATCACTTTCATCAATTGTGGGTCCATGTTTCGAATATGGGCATTCTCCGCACATATTTAATTAGGTTGCTGAAATTTGATTGGTTGATGGTTTCCAGACTCTAACTTTCCTTAAATTCAACTGATTTCGATGAAATTTTGTATATAGATTACTTTTATCGATACCTAGGTCAAGTTCGAATGTGGGAAATTTTGTTCTGAAAATCTGTCCGTCTGCCCCATGCATCAACGCACCTCAGACTAAAAGCCATGTTTATGAACCTATCTTCAAGAAACTTTTTGGGTATCTTTGTTATCATTGTGACACCAGAATATGTGTTTGGGGTTTGGTTCAAAATTCCAAATTGCCGCCAGTGGCCATTTTGTTCCGAAATTGGGTGTAATCAGTTTTTTGTACAGAACTTCTATATGAAAGTTCGGATTTGAATAAATTTTTGTATGAATGTTTAGTAACATGCAATACATCACATATAATACAGGTTTTGTTCTCATGCAAAAATTATGCAAATTAGGGAAACTTTGATTTATTCAGTGCCACTACTAATACACAGTAAGGGCACACCTTCCGTGTTTTTCGTTTCCAGACTCTCACTTTCCTTACAGTCAATCGATTTTAATGAAATTTGGGTAGTAGATCACCTTCATCAATTATGGGTCCATGTTCGAATATGGGCATTCTCCGCACATATTTAATTAGTTAGGTTGCTGAAATTTGATTGGTTGATGGTTTCCAGACTCTAACTTTCCTTAAATTCAACCGATTTCGATGAAATTTCATATACGGATTACTTTTATCAATACCTAGGTCAAGTTCGAATGTGGGAAATTTTGTACTGAAAATAAGTCTGTCTGCCCCGGCGTCAACGCACCTCAGACTGAAAGCCGTATTTATGAACCGATCTTCACAAAACTTTTGGGGTATCTTTATTATCATTGTGAGACCAGAATATGTGTTTGGGGTTTGGTTCAAAATTCAAGATTGCCTCCAGCGGCCATTTTGTTCCGAAATTGGGTGTAATCAGTTTTTTGTACAGAACTTCTATATGAAAGTTCGGATTTGAATAAATTTTTGTATGAATGTTTAGTAACATGCAATATACATCACATATAATACAGGTTTTGTTATCGTGCAAAAATTATGCAAATTAGGGAAACTTTGATTTCAGTGCTACTACCAATACACAGTAAGTGCACACCTTCCGTGTTTTTCGTTTCCAGACTCAAACTTTCCTTACAGTCAGTTGATTTTGATGAAATTTGGGTAGTAGATCACTTCCATCAATTGTGGATCCAAGTTTGAACATGGGCATTTTCTGCGTATATTTAATTAGGTTGCTTAAATTTGATTGTCTGATGGTTTCCGGACTCTAACTTTCCTTAGAGTCAACCGATTTCAAAGAAATTTCATATATGGATTACTTTTCACATCAGTTTAATGTAATATGTCTTATCATACAGTCTTAATTTTTCGAAGCCAAATTTGAGCTTATGCCATGGCCAGTCGTCCGTCTGGCCGTCTGTCCGTCAACAATTCAATACGGCTCGGGCTAGAGGCTGTACTTATGAACTGATCTTTACAAAACTTCTTGGGTACCTTTGTTATGACCGTGGGATGGGACAAGAACGAGTGTTTTGGGGTTCGATCCGAAATTCAAGTTGGCCGCTGGCAGCCATTTTGTACAGACTTAGGTGAAATCAGATTTTTGCACAGAACTTCCATATGAAAGCGCTGATTTGAATAATTTTTTGTATGAATGTTTAGTACCATGGGATACATCACATATAATACGGGTTTTTTTCTCGTATGTAAATTATGCAAATTAGACTAACTTAGATGTATTTAGTGTTATTTTCAGCACTGTAAGTGCAAATGCCAACACGGCTCGGTCTAGAGGCCGTATTTATAAACCGATCTTTACGAAACTTCTTGGGTACCTTTGGTATCACTGTGGGACGAGAACGAGTGTTTTTGGGTGCGGTCCGAAATTCAAGATGGCCGATGGCAGCCATTTTGTACAAAATTAGGTGCAATCAGATTTTTGCACAGAACTTCCATATGAAAGTGCTGATTTGAAAAAAATTTTGTGTGAATGGTTAGTACCATGGGATACATCACATATAATACAGGTTTTTTTCTTGTGCAGAAATTATGCAAATTAGATGAACTTTGATTTTTTCAGTGCTACTTACACACAGTAAGTACACATGTCAATACAGCTCGGGCTAGAGAGGCGGTATTTATCAACCGATCTTCACGAAACTTCTTGGGTACCTCTGTTATCACCTTGGGATGAGAACGAGTGTTTTGGGGTCCGGTCCAAAATTCAAGATGGCTGCCAGTGGCCATTTTGTACCGAAATTAGGTCTAATCAGTTTTTTGTACACAACTTCTATACGACTCAGGCTAGAGGCCGTATTTATGAATCGATCTTTACGAAACATCTTGGGTACCTTTGTTATCACCGTGGGATGAGAACGAGTGTTTTTGGGTGTGGTCCAAATTTCAAGATGGCCACCAGCAGCCATTTTGTACCAAAATTAGTGCAATCAGTCTTTGTACAGAACTTCTGTATGAAAGCTTTGATTTGAATAAATTTTTGTATGAATGTTTAGTAAAATGGAATACATCACATACAGTACGGGTTTTTTTTCTCGTGCAGAAATTATGCAAATTAGATGAATTTTGATTTATTTAGTGCTACTTATACACTGTAAGTGCACATGTCAATACGGCTCGGGCTAGAGGCTGTATTTATCAACCGATCTTCACGAAACTTCTTGGGTACTTTTGTTGTCACCTTGGGCGAGAACGAGTGTTTCTGAGTGCTGTCCAAAATTCAAGATGGCTGCCAGTGGCCATTTTTGTACCGAAATTAGGTCCAATCAGTTTTTTGTCACAACTTCTATACAGCTCGTATTTATGAACTGATCTTCTCGAAACTTCTTGGGTACCTTTGTTTTCACCTTGGGACAGGAAAGAGTGTGTTTCGGGGTGCCTTTGTTATCACTGTGCTATATATGAGAACAAATATTTTGGGGTTCAATCAGACCCACTCTGGGACTCAAAGATTTCTTTTCTAGTTTAGCACCTGACTGTCACCCACCTTTACAATACTTTACCTATACATTTGTTACAGGCTGTGGTCAGTATTTATGTACAGGCCGTTACAATACTTTATATGTACCTTTGTTATCAGGTCATTACCTAGATGTTTGTCATTGCTGTGTCACATACTATACATGTACATGTCTTGACAAGGTGAGCTACAGTGTCATTGACACTTTCATTAGTGACTCTCACAGTAAAACTCCACATCACTTCACTTGCTTTGACAGTGACCTCCGTGAAAATAAATCTGATAACCACTGTCTGAAGCACTATCTGTTCTGTCTCTCCTAAATAACTTCCACTTGCAACTCAACTATATTCCACTGGATGCATTCATTCCCCTTGAAACTGCTGCCCTGCGGGAGACATGAATTCACTGAATTTGCTTTTTTCTATTCATACAATACAGTGTGGGTGGATCACCATGAAAACATGGCCGGATACTTTTTTCCACTAAACAATGACAGAGTACCATCAAAGGAAATAGAACAAGAAAACCCAGCATATATTCATCTTACAGACTGCCTGGTGCTACTCGCTGCAGCTCGATAGAGCTTGCTACTGATCTCATGGCTTTGTTCGCAGATTTTATAAATATTCATCGGATGGAAGAACAACTCCATGGCGATTTAGTTATTTATTTGTTTAAGGTAACTTTCAGAAAATGTAGGTATAGCATGACGGCGACACAAGTATCAAGTCAAGTTTAGCCAATTGTTTACATGTATACTTATCCTGTCATCTTATCATCCAGTGTTGCCGAGTCCTATTTTACCTGTGAAAGGGATCTCATTTACCTCAGCAAAAAGAACACCACTGACCTTTCCATGGGTTCCACTGGGAAATCGTGTTGAAATGTTTGAAGCTGGGGAGGCAGTAACTTCCTATGTCTCTGATTTGCACTCCGAAGAGAAACACTTGGGAGACATTTCTGTCAAAATTTTCAGAGCCCAAACTCGGTCGCGAAGGATTGACGCAACTTTGAAAAAAATATTAATGGTGCCGCATTTTCCGACAACTTATGTTGTCTAGCCTGGAGAAGATACTGTCTGCTGTGAAATGAAATTGACAACCCTAGGGCTAAATATGGTAAAATATCGTGGCACACAATCCCAACAGACCTCTTCCCGCCACAAAGTTTGCATTCAGGCAAACCTGTTGTTTTGCAGAAACTCTATTACTTGATGCAGCCTGGGCCCAGTGACTGGTTTTATTGTGTATTCAGGATCAAAACACATCCAACTGATACTGCTTTTTTTATGGTTGATTAAGCATGACTAGAAGATGGTTCTTTTCGATAACCAGCATTCTGGCATATCCAATATGGCCACGATGGCAGCCATCTTGGATTTTCAGGAACTTTTGATTGTCCACGCAACAACTTAAAAACTATAGATCCAACAGATACTGCTTTTTTATGGTTGATTAAGCATGACTAGAGGATGGTTCCTTTTGATAACCAGCATTATGGCATATCCAATATGGCCACCATGGCAGCCATCTTTGATTTTCAAGGACTTTTGATTGTCCATGTGATAATCCAACAGATACTGTTTTTTTATGGTTGATTAGTCATGACCAGCGCAATTTCTTCATTGACTCACTGCCTGGCGGTCCACTTGTTACTTAAGTGTTCATCTGTACAAGACTTCCAACTGGCCATTTTTGAAAAGTCTCTGAAAGTTGCACTCTCCTTTCAACTGGGCAACCAGCTGAGATGGAGGTTTTTTGCATGAATGGAGACCATTTACCTCAAACGAAAGGCAGACAACAATTGCAAACCAAATTCTTGAATAACCAATTTTTTGTGTCAAAAACATGGCGTATGCCTCTCATTGGAGCGAGCTCAGTGAGATTGTTCCTGTGAGTCAGGGGTTATAAGCCATGTTTATCATGGGGGGGTGGGGGGGGGGGGGTCACAAAAAAATGCCAGGATACAAGGTCCGGGTGGGCGGGTGGGTCTGAGCCCCAAAGTGCAGTTTTTGCCGGTGTCATGCAATTTTTTGCCAAATATCATTTTACAGACAAGTAATTACAACCAAAGTGAATTCAAGTGCTTAGATTCATAACTTAGAACATAATAGAGCATTGGTAGCATTGATAATATGCTGGGGGCTCCATGTTAGAATTTTTTCCCCATGTTTTACACTTCATTAGGGGGTGGGTCCTGTTCTGGGTCTGGTTAAATTTGCAAAACAAAAAAGTGATTCCCAGCTATTTGGTCATGATTTTCACTCCTTTGTATTTCTACTAAGGCAGGCTGCCTCTTTTTAGTGCTTTGTAGCTCCTATTATTTGATTCTTCTGTTAGCCTCAGGGTGCCTCATGCCATTGGTCCAGTGTGCTTCCATGTATGGAATAATTGGAAAGATTGATAGAATAAAAGTCTTGATTGTGGAAAACGTGCATAATTAATAAATAAGAGGCAATTCATCTTAGACAAGCCACCCTGGCATGGGTTAAAGAACTTCAGTATTAGGTCTCTCTCAGACCCAGCTGTACAAACTAAACATTTAACCAAAAAGTAATGAAATGAAAAACAACTATTTCTTGTGGACAGTTGAAGATATCCTGGTGGAAACAATATATTTTTGGGCAGGGCTTCTTGGTGATGTGCTTTGACTGGTGTCTGAACAGCATAGACATGTTGTACATCGGGGTAAGGGTTGTGTTGCTTGGAACATGAATGGGGTGTATATCTGTTGGTGGAAGCGGGTTCCAGTGGTTACCTGGGGGTCTGATGCTGCATTTCTGTTGCGGCTTTATATGCAGAGAGATTGTTTTGGGGCCATCTGTAGCTAGGGATGCCTTGGATGCCCAAGAGCAGGGCTGGGATACCGGACTAGTTGGTTTGCGGCACCTTTTATGCTTGGGAAAAGTATTTATTTATTTTTTTTTTGATTTAGGTAATTTGAATACTTCGTCAAACAGATTTTATAAATTGGGGGTGGGTCCCCAGTTGTCTTTGAGGAAAAACTTATGGGAGGGGGTGGGTGTCCAAGACATGACTGGCTAAAATTTGCATTCCGAGGGTGGTGGGTTCCAAAAATTGAAAATGTAAATATTTCCACCTTGTATCCGTAATTTTTTGCCTGACACCTTCCCCCCCCTCCCCCCTCCCCCCCCCCCCCCTCCTGTGTTTATAAGGAAAAAAATTAAAATTGAATAATGACTTTTGTGCATTGCACTGGCTGATTTCTTCCATTATGTTGGGTGAAATTAACTGGTTGAGTGGTAGAAGCCATTATGTTTGTTCTGTTGAAAAACACTTAAGCCACTCATCCTGTTTGCTCAGCGGACAGAAAAAAATTGAATAAATTGTTTCAGGCACTCTCCAATAGCATATAAAATAACCAAAAAAATTACCGTTTATGAGCAAAATTGTGCTCTGGCACCTCTTGATAGTGGTACTAGTATGGTATCCCAGAAAAAATTATTCTTGTTACAATTTACCTACTCTTGTGTTCCTAATAAACATACAAGTATGTTTATTAATTTTGGGGAATTTTTTCCTGTATGTACCTTATTTGGGCCTGTATATATATTAAAATTACCCTTCGAACAGGGAAATTAGTAAATCTTCACTAGATTGTGTGATAGTCTTTATTTAGCACAGTGTATTCATTGTTGTAATCCTGATGCCTAAACATCAGTTAGTGTTCTTTAATAAAACTAACTGCAATACAGGAAAATAAGTTGGCTTTTAGATCAAATTAACTCGCATTACTACCCCCAATCACTCAATGGATTTCCACCCCGTACTTTTATTCCCACCTGTACTTTTATTTGGAATATATGAGAGTATGGCCTACCTTTAAGAAATATTTTGGTATTATATCAGATTATTTAGATTATTTATTTATTTATTTGGGCAGATTATTTATTTATTTATTGGGGTTTAACAACACTTTTTACAATATTATATCCAATAATATCAGTTAAAAACAAAAATCTGAGACAAAATCTCTAAATCTGTGATCTTTGGTGGGGGGGGGGGGGGGGGGGGGGTGGGAGTAGGATGTGTCTTTCTCCACCCTCTAAACACATAGTGCAACATTTATTTTAAAGAATATATATCCTCCAAAAAAAATCATCCACACACAGCCTTCAGACACCTCGCCCCCCCCCCCCCCCCCCCCCCCCCCCCCCCCCATTTTTGGGTTCCTTTCCCATCCAGAAAAAAGGCTTTATTGAACACACTGCCCAAGACTAGACATTTTCCCCACAACCACTCCCCCCCCCCCCCCCACCCCATCCAAAAAAAATAAATAAATAAAAGTGAAGTTGGATTAACCACACCAATCCACCCGCACCCATGAAAAAAACAAATCAGAAGTATTTGGGATATTTCTCCTGAAGAAATAATATTGACATAAAAAAGATAAACACCAAAGGTCAGGTCACAGTGTTTATTTAAAAGTTTAAAAAAAACCACAAAATTTACAAAACATTTGACATACATATTTACAACCAAGTCAAACTGATCACATATGTACAAAATATCACACACCGATAGGCAAGTTTTTCCCCAATTGTACTAGTGAGCTGAAAATTTCCAATTTATCGATCCCTATTGTTTCTACACAAATTTCAGCTTTAAGACATTATTCTGTGCAATGCAGTCACAAGGGCAAAATAATAATATAATTCTACAAATAACGGGGTAGAAAGGCATTTGATTAATCATTTCAAATGGTTGCTTTCCCATATTTTCCTCTTCAGACAAAACCTTGGCATGCACAGTCATTGTTAACTTCCTTATGTCAATTCATCTTTTCTGTATGTGTTAGCTCCCTTGATACGCTGCAATACATGCTTTTCAAGTCATTATTTTTTCTGTACTTTAGGTGATCTCCCCAGCTATGCCTTTTCACGTTTTCATTGTTTGCGTTATCTCTGCAGCAATTAAGACAGCAAACTTTTTTGATATGTGTAAGTCTGCTGTTTGCAAGACTGCCCTATTAATACTCCATTGTGAACAGTTTCAAACAAAACAGTTGAGGTCTCGAAAAAAAGAACTTCTGTTTTTCGGGCCCACGTGCATGGTCTAATTTGTTGCACATGCAAACTTTTTATTGCCTATTGGGTTTCGAAGTTTCTGCAAAATGGACACGTCACTTGACAATATACAGTATAAAAGCCAAAAATGAAAATATTGAAGGCATAAAGAAACATCTGAATCCATTCCACGTCGTTCTAACCATATCCCCCTAGTCATTCGAACACAACTCGATTTAATTTATTGTGAAATGAGGATAGCATCATTGCCCTGTTGAAGAAAAATTGGAACAAAAATGGCAGTTTCTTGTTTATATTATTGGTAGATGTAAAAGGAAGAAATAGGAAACTGAAACAGCAAGTTCACTAATAGTGACATCTGATGGACTGATGCTTCGGGATGTGCCAGACGGTGGTTTTGGTAAAACCTGTATGGTTTGATCCATAGGATTGAAGCCCATAGGTACTTGGATCAAGGCATAGCACATCACCCCAAATACGTTCACCTCCTAGTTTGCTGGTCAACTCTTCCCTACATAGAAAAGCCGGATTCTGCCACTTCCTGCAGCTCACTGTTGGTGGTGGGTGTTGAATTGTGGGAGAAGGGGAGTGCTTATAAAGCAAATAATAACTGACATACTTCCTGCAACTGGGATTGGTATTTTAGTGCCAATTTGTCCAGGTGCTGAATCGTCCAGCATTCATTTGGAAAGGCTTGTTCTTGAAACAAACGGTTTGGTCAGAATTGTATGGGGTCGAACCTTCTCAGATCGATTCTCATGTACGGGTACCCTGTGTGGTACAGAATTAAAAAATAATCAATATTTTTGTAGACCTATTATTAAAAT